>JBBPLF010000685.1:0-17869 GCA_038089615.1 Aureoboletus auriporus
AAACTGAATCCCAATATATTCAACAAGCTCTCAACAACAGAACCCTCCATTGCATCATTTGATGCAGATCCTGTTTTATTCCCAAAGGATCCCCAGTTGTTGCCAAACTAACCACTGCTACCGAACTCACTATGACCGCCAAAAAAAACAAACCCAAGATCACCTTCCTCCAGAATACCGGGACTATGCTTCGGTCTTTTCAAAAGAAGCAATTGAACATGTACCTCCTTCCTGACCCTATGACCATGAAATTAACACTAAAGAAACTTTTGTCCTGAAAATTGGGAAAGTTTACCCCCTCTCTCCTGAAGAACAAAAGGCGACAGAAACCTTTCTTGACGAAAACCTTGCCTCTTGAAAAATCCAACCGTCTAACTCCCCCTAAGCTTCTCCTTTCTTCTTCATTAAGAAAAAAGATGGAGGCCTTTGTCCTTGCCAAGACTACCAATACCTCAATGAACATACCGTTCGTGATGCATATCCCCTCCCCCTTATCTCAGACCTCGTCGACAAACTCCAAGGAGCAAAGGTCTTTACCAAATTTGCCGTCTGATGGGGATACAACAACGTCCGCATCAAGGATGGACATCAATGGAAAGCTGCCTTTGTCACCCATAAAGGCCTTTTTGAACCTACTGTTATATTCTTCGGTCTTAACAACTCCTCCACTATGTTCCAACGTTTCATGAATGACTCCTTCAGAGATATGATCTTGGAAGGATGGCTCATCATCTACATGGATGACTTTTTTATTTTCTCCCCCAATGACGACACCCACACCAAACAGACCCAACATGTCCTCCAACGAATGAAGGAACTCGACCTTTACCTTAAACTAGAAAAATGCACATTCACTGCCAGTGAAGCCAAATACCTGGGGATGATCGTCAAACCCGGGCAACTAGCTATGGACCCCATCAAATTAGATGGAATTGCCAAGTGGCCTACACCAACCAAGGTCAAAGAAGTCCATTCTTTCCTAGGTTTCACCAACTTCTATCAGCGATTCATTCCTGACTACTGCACCATCGCACGACCTCTCATTGATCTTACCAAAAAAGACCTTACGTGGACTTGGACTCCTTCCTGTCAACAAAGTTTTGACAAACTCAAAGAACTCTTCTTGTCGCAATCTGTTCTTCATCTCCTTAACCTTTCCTCTCTTTTTGCCATCGCCACAGATGCCTCAAAATTCACTTCAGGTGCCATCCTCCTTCAAACAGATTTAAATGGAGACTGGCACCCTTGTTCCTACCTGTCTCAGTTGTTCTCCCCCACTGAATGAAACTATGACATCTATGATAGGGAACTTCTCACTGTCATCCGCGCCCTCAAATCTTGGCGACACTACCTCCACAGATCCCCCTTCCCGGTTCAGGTATTCGCTGACCATAAAAACCTAACCTACTTTCGCCAACCACAAGCCCTCAATCATTGACAAGCTCAATGGCTTCTTGATCTGGCCGACTTTGACCTCAAAATGATTCACATTCCAGGCAAACTACTTGCAGGCCCTGACGCCCTTTTCCACCATCCGGATCTTGTTTCTGACTCCTTTTCTGAAAATGACACAACAACCCTTCTTCCCCCTTTTCTCTTCATTAACCTCATCGACACTGCACTCTCTGAACGTATCAAATCCTCTTCTACCTCCGACCTGTTGGTAACCCAGGCCCTTCAGTCCATAAATGAGGACATCCCTCCCGCCTTCTGCTCATGCCTCTCTGATTGGCAAACCACTGATGGTGTCCTTACCTACAAAGGACGTGTCTATATCCCTGCCAATGACTCCCTTCACCACTCTATTCTCACCCGTTGCCATGACCACACATCTGTGGGCCACCCTGGGTTTCTCAAAACCCACCAACTCATCTCTGCTGAATTCTGGTGGCTGGGCCTTGCTTCCTATGTCTGCAAATATGTCGAGGGTTGTGCTGTCTGTCAACAAAATAAGTCCAACACCCATCCCACTTGCCCACCACTCCTTTCCATCCGGTCCTCCACGTCTCGCCCCTTCCAGCAGATCTCTTGCGATCTGATCGTCAATCTTCCTCCCTCTGCCAGCTTCAATTGTCTCTTGGTCGTGGTCAACCATGGCCTTACTAAGGGGGTCATTCTCTGCCCCACTAAAACAACCATCACCACCGAAGGCGTTGCCACCCTCTTTTTCCATAAAGTCTACAAACAATTCAGGCTTTACAACAAAATCATCTCCAATTGTGGTCCCCAATTTGCCTCTTCCTTTGCAAAAGAATTGGGAAGAATTCTTGGTTACACCCTCTCCTCATCCATTGCCTATCACCCACAATCCGACAGAGAAACTAAATGGGTAAATCAAGAAATTGAAACATATCTCTGCATCTTCTGCAGAAACAATCCCACCTCATGGTCCGACTCTATATCCCAAGCCGAATTCGCCCATAATCACCACCCTCACTCCGTTACCCAACAATCTCCGTTCTATCTCATGATGGGGTATGAACCCCATGCCCTTCCCGCCATTGAGAAAAGATTAAAAACCCTCACCACCGCTCGCAATGAAGCCCTTGCTGCCCATGAACTAGCAAGACAGGTCATGGCTTCCCAAACCAAGAAAGCATTCTCCCCATTCCAGAAAGGAGACAAGATTTGGCTAGAAGCATGGAATTTAAAGTGGTCTATTGCTGACCCAAAATTTGCACTGAAGCAAGAAGGACCTTTTACCATTGTTAAGGTCCTATCCCTGATCACTTACCAACTCCAACTACCCCAAACATGGAAAATCCACCCTATATTCCATGCCTCTCTCTTATCACCCTATCGCGAAAACAACATACATGGTCCGAACTTCCCTGCACCACCACCTGACCTTATCGCTGGTGAAGAAGAATATGAAATCAAGAAAATCCTATGCCATAGAGGAAATCCATCCCATCAGTCCTTCCTGATCCGATAGAAAGGATACACAGCCGAAGATGACTCATGGGTCCCTGAGCACGATTTGAAACATGCAAAATCTGCTTTTCTTGACTATAAGAACCATCACCTTTCCGCCTTTCAGAAAAATGCTTCATAAACAAAACTTCGAATTCCAACCCGGCCTCCTTTTCTACAAGTTCTTCTTCCTCTATTGCAACGACCTTCCTCCGTCTCACCCCTTTGAACATCAATACTTCTGCAACAGAAAATATAGCAATTGTCCCTGGCACTACGAATTGTAACTCCACCTCCCAAATACTGCCATGCCCATCATCAACTCTCGTCACTCTACTCCTACTCCCTCCATTTCCATTTCTTCCATTACTATACCATTATTTGATAGACTTTCTTCTCGACCTTCTTCTCCCACACCCCTCGAATCCTGGAGCACCGAATCCTGGGGCCCAAATGCCGAAACTGCTCCTTCAGCACCCCTCGACGACCCCGTCCAATCTGTCAACCTTCCCCTCTCCACTGTTCGTACTCAGGAAGTTCCTACCACTGCAGCCCTAGACCTTATGGCCAGACAAATCCTTAACCCTCAAATGGCCATCTACTTCAGAAGCCACTTCAACATGGAATCCCCCCTTTGGAACCTCCACCATGCCTTTCTCCAAAACCAATGCCTTGCAAACCTTCTCTCCCTCGCCTCTTCTAATGAGTATCGCCTCTCGTACTGGTATCATTCATCAAATCCAAACCCAAACTGAGGGAAACCTCCTTGCTGCCCTCTACCAACTACAGATGCCTCTCGCCATCTCCGAAATTGACTGATACCACAGAGAACTAGGCGAAGCCCAAGCTCGAAGTGAACAATGAACTGGTACCCCAATCCCCATCTTTCCACCTCCCTCTCCAGTCCCTTCTACCCCATCAGTATTTTCCCCTGAAGTCACAATCGAAGAACAACTAGCTGAACAAATGGCAATAGCCATTGCTCAATGGTTGTTACCTCCAGGAATCGCATCCTTCGCCACATGGAGAGAAATTGAAGGACAACAACCTCCTTCTAACCCCACTGACCAGTATTTCCATTGCCAACGTGACGGCCATTTCATGGCTAACTGTCCAGATTACCAGTGTCGCCATTGTTGAATTGTCCAACCTGGACATGTTGCCTTCTGCTGTCCTTGGCACCATTGTTCTCCTCCGACCACCATTTCACCCTCTATGACCAGTACTTCCTCTACCAATCCAATTCCCATTCCTCCCCCAAACTTTTACATCCCACACATGATCTCAGCAAATGCCTCGGCCCCACGTCGACATCGTTGTACATGGCGATGTAGCAGATGGCATTCGGACTGCCCCTTGGTCCAAGCTCATCACCGATCCAAATCTCCTTCTCCCTCTACTTTCTCACCGGGTGTGGACTATGATTTTTAAATCCTTTCTTTTGATGTTCTCTTCATAGCTTTGAATGTACTCAGGGGGTAATGTTATGATTCACCCCTATTCATTTCTTCTTTGTCAACTTTGCTTACTTCTTCTAGATGTTCCTATCGGATGTCTTGTCATCTTGCTTATTCTCTCATACATTCCTATCGGACACATGTCTTGCTGTACAGCCCGCTTGACATCATCATTTCCTTTTCTGTTCTACTTGCTGTGTATTACTAAACATTCCTTGAGATTCCTTCGCATTCTATCGCTTAGTAATCTTCCTTTCCTTTCCCTATATAAATCCTATGATACTAATGATGTACCTCATGCTTGACCTACCTGGAATAGCATTATATCTTGCATTGTCTCTGATCCCTTGGATCCTTTGTCTCCCTTGTAGTCCTCGTCCTACTCTGAGTGGACGCTCCCTCAAAATCCTTGAAACCATCAATGATTGTCTTATCATTGAAAAACCCCTTTGAACCCCTGAACTATCTATGATGAATGTTTGTCCTAGACAGAATCTTTGAACTGATCAGGTCTACAATCGCCTCTACCCGAGACGAGCACAACATTGGATGACTTCAGTGGCATCAATAATTTTGTGATAGGGTATGAGAATTACTCCCTTCGTAAGACCATGGTTGACCATGACCATGATAGAATCATAAGTGCTGGATGTGGGTAGGTCGGTTATGAGGTCGACAGATACCTGCTGGAAGGGGCAAGTGCATGATGATGGGAGCAGTGTCAGTGTGTCATATCCCGGATTCCATCCAAGTCCAACTCCGGTCACCACAACGCAACTCTGGTTATCCTGCGACAACTCCAGCGCAATCTCGTGCACTCAGGTATCTCTGTTCTCCGGACCTCTTAATTTATACTTCTATACTCTTCCGTTGTCCTCCTGCACATACCCTCCCTTCTCCGTCTGTCACTTCCAACCCTTGTGCATTCTTGCCCACTTTGTTATCTCAGTTTCCCGGACTTCCATACTTCATATTCTTGCCTTGTCACTCCCTGTTTCACTCCTGACATTTGTTCCATCTCCATTGGTCACTACTGACATCTCCGTCTCCATCGGATACCCTACTTACACCTCCGTCCCCGTTGTTCACCCTGAAACACCTCTGCCCTCCGTATATAAGTTCCTCTGTACTGTAGTTTTAACTCCAGTCGAATATCGAATTGAACCTCGAATTGAATACACACCTTCCTCCCTTTGCTCCAACCGACCTCCCTCTTCGTCTCATCCTCCGTCACACTTGAACCCCGGCAGTTCTCATGACCTCTGACCTCTGAATAAATTCGGGACCCCCGGGTTCAGTAAGGGCACAGCACATACGCTGAAGCCAAGTCCCACTGAGACTCCGCTCTGGACTTCGCCGGAGTTATGTCCATTCCCATAGTTCTAACACAATGATGGGATAGTGGGGTGTGTATTTACTTTATTGGCTTGGCAGGTTGCACATTCTTGGACAAATTTGCGGATGAAGATGGTCATTCCAGGCCACCAATAGTCCCATTGCATGAGGTTTGTAGTATGGAAGATTCCTTCATGTCCTCCATGGTCACTTTCATGGGTGAGATGGATGGGTTTTTGTCATGCTGGTTCCGGAATATAAAGACGATGTTTATAGTATAACATTCCTTCATTATATTCCCAGTCCTGGGGTTTGGATTTAGTGATCAAGGGGGCGCCTTTATCCAGGGCTTTGAGAGCGGTGACCACCAGGGGGTCTGATGGGGTAGATTTGGCAATTTTCTTGACTAGGGTGAAGTCAAGAGTGCGGACAAAGATGTCCTCAGGTAGGAGAGTGACTTCCTGATTGTCCTGGGAAGTGTCCACATTGTCTTGTCAAGATAATGTGTCCACAGATCCCATCTGTGTTCCTGGTACTGGAGAGAAAGAGAGGTTGAAGTCTTGAAGGAATAGCATCCACTGTGCTTATCTTCTGGATAGTTTCTGTGGTTCTTTAAAGTAGGCGAGGTTTTTGTGGTCAGTGATGACCATTACTGGGAGTTCTGTTCCTTGTAGGTAATATCTCCATTCCTCAAGGGCGTGGATTACTCTGAGAAGTTCTTGGTTGTAAATGTCATAGTTTTGCTCAGCAGGGGATAGGGTTTTTGAGAGGTAGGCACAGGGGTGTAGGTCTCCATTACTGTCGGTTTGCATGAGGACCGCTCCTATGGCTGTTAGAGAGGCGTCAGCCATGATGGTGAAGGGTTTTGTGATGTTGGGCATCTGAAGAACTGGTTGTTGGGTAAATATCTTTTTTATGGCTACAAAGGCATCATTGCATTCTTTTGTCCAGTCCCATTTGGCTCCTTTCTTGGTTAGGTCATGTAGGGGTCGCGCTTTGTTGGAGAAGTTTGGAATAAACTTCCTATAGAAGTTGCAGAATCCAAAAAACGATCAGACTGCTTTGACTGATTGGGGGGGTTGGCATTCATAGATGGCCTTTAGTTTTACTGGGTCCATCTGGATCTGGTCTGCTTGGATGATCATTCCAAGGTATTCCACTTCTTCTTTGTCGAAGAAACACTTTTTCAGTTTCAGCGACAGGTGGTGTTCCCTGAGTCGTTGAAGGACTCAGCGGGTTTGTTCTTGATGTAGGGTTGGGTCATTTGAGTGGATTAGGATATCATCCATGTAAATGATTAGCCATCCTTCTGCTATAAGATCAGTGAAGATATGGTTCATCAGGGCTTGGAATGTTGCTGGGGAGTTGTACATGCCGAAGAACATCACAATTGGTTCATAGAGTCCCATGGGGGTTATAAATGCTGCCTTCCATCTGTCCTGCAGCTTGATGAGGACATTGTTGTATCCCCATCAGATATCCATTTTAGTAAAGATGGATGATCCTTTGAGCTGGTCGATAAGATCAGAGATGAGTGGGAGTGGGTAGGTGTTTTTGGTGATGTGGGAGTTTAGGTATTGATAATCCTGACAAGGTCACACAGGTCCATCCTTCTTTGATATGAAGAAGAAGGGGGATGCTTGTGGAGATTTGGATGGAACTATCTTCCCAAATTTCAGGTGTTCATCAATGAAATCTTTGCAAGTCTCCTTTTCCTTGGGGTTTAGGGGGTATACCTTGGCTATCTTGGGTATGAAGGTTCTGTTGAGGTCTATACCATGGTCGAATGGTTGAGAGGGTGGTAGTTCGTCTCCTTCTCATTTGGCAAAGACATCAGCGAAGTCTTTGTATTCAGGGGGGAGTGGTTTTTCTTCATGGGGTTCTTTGACTGTGAGTTCTGTTGCGAGTGTGGTTTTTCTGATGAGAGTTTCTATCTTTTTATCAATTCTCTTTTTCCACAATTTGGCTATCTTTTCATCTGGGTCTAACTCCAGATATCAGACAAGATATCTTTGGCATACCGCTTTAGGGGAGTCGTATTGTGAAGTTCTGGGTTTGTCTGAAAGGGTTACTTCTCCAGTTGTCCAGTTTATTGCAGGATTGGTTTCTTGGAGCCATGTTATCCTGAGAATCAGGTTTTCTTTTCCCAATTGATGATGAGGAAATCTCTTTCCTTTTTACTTCTCCTATCTGGATCGTAAGAGTCACTTTGTGGCAGATTATTCCTCCTTGGTTTGGGGATCCGTCCACATTTTATGCCTTCTTTGGTTTATCCAGTCATATCTGTTTATATCCTTTCTTCTTCACTAGATCGCAATCTATGAAGTCTCCACTTGCTCCGCAGTCTATGAGGCCAAACATGTTGATGATTTGGTCATTTTCTTGTTCGAACAGTGAGATGGGAATTTGAATAGATTCACAGTTTGGATCAGACAAGAATACTGGTGCTATTACTTCAGGATGGGAGAGCATTGACCCTTTCCTCCTGTCTAAAAATCCTTCTTTGGGATTTTTTCTTCTTTGACCCGGGTTGTGGCAATGGTTTCCGGTTTGTTGATATCATAAAAGATGTCGAGTGTACATACAAGTTCCTCCTCAGTAACACCTCTCTCTTTAAAGGTGTCCTGGTACTTTTCAAACTTGGTCTTCCTGACATGTTCGTTCCTGGTGGAGTTCCTCTGCGGGTGAGGGGGGGCCCGGTAGTTGTTCCTTCCTACCTGGTGGCATATGAAACATTTGTTCTTTCTCATATGCTCAGCTCTTTCTACTGGTGAAAGTTTGGTGAAGTTGATGTGAACAGCATCAACATCCATGACATTAGGATCTTTAGGGAATCTTCCTTTGACCTGGAATTCCACCTTTTGTCCTTTTTGCACGTCCTCTATCCTCTTGTTTTGAGCATGAAATACTCCAGAAAGTTGGATCCATTCCAAGAGTTTGTCAAGAAGAGGGTTGATGGACAGGATTTTGGTGAAGATGTTTGGATCCAGTCCTTTTATGAGGTAGTTCATCTTGGTTAATTCATCATCTATTCCCACTATGGCCTCTGCGGCCTGGAAGGTGGTGATGTAGTTGGTGTTACAGTTTTCCCCTGTGACCCATCTTTTCCCTACATCTATGGACTCATCATCTCTTCTTGTGTCTTCGCCCAACACTTGTCATCTCTTTCCTTCTAGTTTTCTCCCTTCCACTCCAGAATTCCTCAGAACCACATTTGCTATGTTTACCTTCAACCGGAACCACAGGAAATTCCTCGGAACTCTTCGGAACCACATTTACACTTTGTCTCCTTGTCTAACACCTTCATCTTCAACCAGAACCACAGGAAACTCCTCGGAACCCCTCGGAACCACATTTACACTTTGTTCTTTGATCCTCGAGCTTTGGAACCACAATGGACTACATTCCTCTCCTCAGCATTGCTTCCCAGATGCAATGCCTTGTGTCCTGTTACTACCATCACATAGCCATGATACTGCGGACCCTGCCTTATGCAGTACACAGCACACAGCAAGCACTGCTACTACCGTACACATAGGATTACACAGCACATAGTTAGTATAAGTAGCCACTCGATCTGTCCAGTATTCCCCAGCTAGTTCTACGCAATTCAGTGTTGTTACTTAGCACTCCACAAGCCCCAAGTGTGTGCATTGGGTAGTGAGATACTCTATTGCTTCACTCACACAAGTCTTCATACTACTTCAAGTGTATGCTGTGCTACGTTCTGACGCCCAGCATTAACAGTTGGTGTATCCAGCATCAGCCTTCCCTTGTTTTGTCAGTTTGTCCAACTGATCTTTTGCTTGGTTCTTATAATCAAAGGGAAAGAAGGTCTTCTGGAATTTGTCCATGAGTTGGATGAAGGTGAGATCTTTCACCATGTTGTTGGCAAGTTGGATGTAGATAGATTCTGAGAAGGCACTTCCTCGACCCTTGCTCATTTTTGCAAGAGTGGTTAAGACTTTGGCATTCTCGTTATAGAACTTCTTGTTCATGTTGAAGTAGGCAGTCATGGCCATCTTCCAATGTATTGCATCCTTTGGATCCCTGGAAAAGTCTGCAGGCAGTCTGGCCTTGAGTTCAATGTCTTTGTTTCCTGGATCAGACATTTCTATGTTGGATTCTGGGTCTTCGGGTGGGGGGGGTGGTTGTTGTCTAGGTTGGACAGGTGGTGTGTCTTGGATCCTCCAGTCCTCAGCGGGGATTGGTGCTGGAAGAGCAAAGAGTACAGACAGTGTTGGAGTGTCGTCTAAAGAATCAGAAGGGGACATATGGTCCGTCCTCGTTGTGATCCTTGTCCAGAAATGGTGGGCGAATCTTTCTGTCAGGTGACAGAGATAAAGTTGAAGAGCTAGTTCTTTTGTTAATGCTGGGCATCAGAACGTAGCACAGTGTACACTCGAAGTAGTACAAAGACTTGTTGTGGGCGAAGCAATAGAGTCTCATTACCCAATGCGCACACTTGGGGCTTGTGGAGTGCTACAGTAAGTAACAATGCTGGATTGTGTAGAACTAGCTGGAGAATACAGGGCAAGTCAAGTGGCTACTTTATACTAACTATGTGCTGCGTAATCCTATGTGTGCAGTAGTAGCAGTGCTGCTGCTGCATGCTGCATAAAGGGGGGTCTGCAGTATCATGGCTATGTGATGGGGATAAAGGGGCATGAGGCATTGCATCAGTAAAGCAATGCTGAGGAGGGGAATGTAGTCTGTCATGATTCCAAAGGCAACAATCAAAGTGTAAACATGGTTCTGAGGGGTTCTGAGGAATTCCCTGTGGTTCTGGTCAAAGATAAAAGTGTTAGACAAGGAAACAAGGTGTAAACATGGTTCCAAGGGGTTCTGAGGAATTCCCTGTGGTTCCAGTTGAAGGTGAATATAATGGGTGTGGTTCCGAAGGATTTCAGAATGGAAGCAAGAGAATTACAAAGGAGAAGATGACGAGTGTCTGGCAAAGACACAGGGAGAGACAATGAGTCCATAGACATAGGGAAAAGACGGGTCATAGGGGAAAACTATAACAATAAGGTATGTGATGGGACGACAATCTGGACAGGGATTTGCATAGATTTCGTCAAAGATTGTATATGTACAGCATTGCATTTAAAAGTAGGGGAGACTTGCATCGATCGAGTTCCCCATATCAAAAATCCAAAGGGATAAAAGATACCCTTCAGACTGTTTCTTCTTCATTGTCAATGTCCATGAGGTTGGGGATTTCTTCTTCTTTGGTGGTTTTCTTGATGGTGGTTTCCTTCTTGGGGAAATGGGGGCATTCCCTGCTCATGTATCTGGATTTCCTGCAGTGAAAACAGAGTCCTTTCTCTTTGCAACGTTTGCATTCTTCTAGGGTGAGTTTTGAGACATGGATAGTGTCAACATCCATGGCATCCACAGGGTTTAGTCTGTTGTTTTGAGGATGAGGGGGTGGCATAGGTGTGGTGGGCGGTTACTTTGCTGTGGTGTTGCTGTGCAAAGGCTTTGGTGATGTCTCTTCTGGTTTGGAGTTCAAGTGCATGTTCATACCAATTGTTGATAGTCTTGGTGTCTTTCTCAGATTTGCTGACCCTTTTTGATAGGGAAATAGGAAGGCCTGTGCTAAAGAATGACTTCAAAACACTGTTGTCCATTATCTTGGAGAGGATGACATTGTTTTGAAACTTGGCAATATAGTTGGAGAGGTTGTCATTGTTGTTCATGTGATAGGTGGAAAGCCATGTTATGGCTTTTTTGATGGTGCCTTTCCTTTCAAAGGACTTTTTGAATTTGGTATGGAAGTCTCCAAAGGTTCCAAGATCTGGGGTTCCACCCTCTAGAGCTTCTTGGTGAAAAGTGACTGCCCAAATGGTGGCAATTCCCTTCATCATATAAGAGAGGGCGAAGGCAACCCGTTTGGCTTCTGAGTCATAGACTTTTCATTAACAAGGATATAGAATACTACTGCATTAAACCATGCCATGGCTTTAGCAGGGTTTCTATCAAAGGATTCGGGTGTTCCAATGCAGAGTTCAGTGATTTTTGGGGTTGAGGTAGACATGGGTGGTGATGGTGGTGGTGACAGTGAGGGTACGATGAAGGGGTTGGGGATGGTGATATAGGTACTCATGGGATGGTCAAGGTGGCAGACAAAGTGTGGGCTAGATCAAGGTCTTCCCTTCTTCATTCTTGTTCAGTAAGAAGGGTGGTGTCAAGGTCAAGTTCCTCCTCAAGGTCAGTGAGAGAGGGTCCAGGCTCAAGCTCAGAAGTAGATTCTGGAGCTGGGGTTTGATGGTGACCCCAGCAAGGGTCTGGCAAGGGACAGTGGTGGAAAATGGTGATAAAAGGCTTATGGTGATGGTAGCCTGTTTAGAGCATGCTTGACCTTTTGTTACGCTTGACTCAGGTAGAGGCAATTGTAGACCTGGTTGGTTCAAAGGTTCTGTCTAGGATGAATGTTTATTGTAGATGGTTTGAAGGTTTAAGGGTGCTTCCAATGATAAGTAATCATTGGTGGTCTCAAAGGTTTCAAAGAAGCGTTCACTCAGAGTAGGATGAGGACTTCAAGGGAGACAAAGGATCTGAGGGATCAAAAGACAATGCAAGATATGATGCTATTCCAGGTAGGTCAAGCGTGAGGTACATCATTGGTATCGTAGGGTTTATATAGGGAAGGGAAAATGGAGTTACTAAGCGACAGAATGCAAAGAAACTCCAGAGAATGTTTAATAATACACAGCAAGTAAGACAAAAGAGGAAATGATGATGTCAAGCAGGCTGTACAGCAAGACATGTGTCTGATAGGAACACATAAAGGGGTAAACAGAATGATAAAGGGGAAAACAATAGGGGTGAATCATAACACAAATGGCTTGCTTGCTACAGTTTGATAGCACAATATATTCAGCTTTGGTGGATGAGTATGCCACATGAGATTGTTGGCTAGATTGCCAGCTGAAGATATGGTATGAGCAATTAGGTCAGCCTTAGTAAAACCATCAAATACAAGGGAATAATATTTAGTCCCAAGTAGATAGTGGCATATGTAAAGTGTGTGATCAAGATGATCTTTAGAGGCTTTATGTTATGCTTGACTCAGGTAGAGGCAATTGTAGACCTGGTTGGTTCTAAGTTCTTTCAACGACAAAGAGTTTTGTTAAATTCGTTGATTCAGCAATGGATATTGTCTGAACAAGATCTACGAGACTAACGCTAAGGATGTAGGGTGTATCATCCTAGTGTCTGGCTAAAGCACTTGTACATGGCTCTGACGTTGATGTAATGAGAACCTCAGAGCTTTAGTCACACACAAGGGCTCTGGGAGACCAGATATTGCATAGGATAGTACTAGAAGAGGAAGTACATCCAAGTGTGTAGAACTGGCTGGAGAAATGCCAGTGGTAAGGTAGGACTACTTATACTAGGCTGGGGGGCTGCATAAGGCAGTAGCCACAGTATATACTGCATAGTGCAGTGGTAGGCAATATGTGCTGCATAAGGCAGTGCAGGCAGTGTGGTAGTCTAGGTGTGAGGCAATGTATGCTGCGTGAGGCAGTGCAGATGGTCTAAATGTGAGGCAATGCATGAAGGAGGGCATTTGCTGAAGTGAGGGAAATGGTCCTCGTGGTTCCGAGATGAAATGAAGGGATTCAAAGGGAAGTGACAAGTATCAAATGTGGTTTTGTATGGTTCTGGTCGAAGGTAACATGGTTCCAAAGGGTTCCAAGTGGTTCCTGTGGTTCTGGATGAAGGTAAAGACAATAGTAGTAGTTCTTGTAAAATAAGAGCGTTTATGGGAGATGCAAAAGTAAGTAAAAGTGAAAAATGAATTGTCTGGGTGGCATCAAAGTTAATCATAACAAGTTTTGTCAATGATAGATGCAAGGTTCAAAGGTTCTTCCAATGGTAGTCAATTGTTGGTGGTGTCAAGGGTTTCAAAGGAGCGTCCACTCAGAGTAGGATGAAGACTGCAAGGGAGACAAGGGATCCAAAGGACTAGGAGATGATGACAAGGTATGATGCTATTCCAGGTAGGTCAAGCATGAGGTACATCATTGGTATCATAGGGTTTATATAGGGAGAGAAAAGAGAAGTTACTAAGCAATAGAATGTGAAAGAACATGTAGTAATACACACCCAGTATACTAGGAAGAGAAAGAAGATGTCAAGTGGGGCTATACAGCAAGACATGTGTCTGATAGGAATGCATGGAGAGGTAAACAAGATGACAAGAGGGAAATGAATAGGGATGAATTGTAACATTACTCCTGGACTATGTTCAAAGCTACAAAGAGAATATAAAGTAGAAAATTAAAAGTCTTGATATTCTGCACCAGGAGATCCTGTAATATTTGCATCTGCTACAGGATCCCAAACATCTTCCCTGTATTCTTCAGCAAGGTAAGTCTCTTCAGGAAAGAGGACAGGAGAATGTAAATGACGTCGAGGTCTGACATGAGGACAGCTTGCATCTCATTTAGTACATCTCCAAGTACAATGGTGACAATGTGGGGCAGAGGCATTCTCCAATATCATGTATGACACGTGGAATTGAGGGGGAGGGATAGGTAGGGGGTTGGAAGATGATATACTGGATGAGAGAGAGGGGATGATCACCAGTGGAGAGCGATGACACCAAGGACAATGGGAGGCAATGTGCCCTGGTTGGATATTTCGGCAGTGGCGACAATGGTAGACTGGGCAATTAGCCATCCAATGGCCTACTCAATGGTGGTGGAAACATATGTCAGTGGTCTCGATAGAAGGTCATATTACCAATGCTCTTCATTCGGCAAAGGTCCTTGTGGTTTGTTGTTGATTGGTGTTGGTGATGGCCTCTTCCTCAACTAGTTGTTCTTTGAAAGTAAAGGTAGCTGATAATGTGGACGGTGTGGATGGTGGGGAGGGTTTGGTAGGAAAAGTGGAAATCAGAGTACCTGCTCAGGTCTCCATCATGATGCTAAGTTGTTGGTGATAATGATCAATTTTGGATATTGTGAGGGGCATCTCCAATTGATAGAGGGCAGATAGGAGATTTCCTTTGATCTGGGTGTGGATTTGTTGAAGGATGCCAACTTTCGTGGTGATACTTTCGTTGGACAATGCAAGGGATAGAAGATTGGAGAGACATTGGTTTTGTAGGTATGTATGATGGAGGTTCCAGAGGGGGGATTCCATGTTGAAATGACTTCCGAAATAGAGAGCCATGTGGGGATTGATCATTTGTTGTGACATCAAGTTAAGGGTGGTGTCATTAAGGAGGTGTTGGATGTGAAAGGCGGTGACAAGGAGGTTAACAGATTCAACAGGATCAGTGTGAGGAGGAGGAGGGACATTCTTGGAGTCGGAACCCCCCAAGAGTCAGTGGACCAGGATTCAGTGGTAGGGATTGGGGAGGAAGGATGAGAGGAAATTCTATTAGAAAGAGGAATGGAGGTAGAAGTGGAAGCGGTAGTAGTAGAAATGATGGGAGTGGTGTGGGTACAATGATAGATGATAGCCATTGTAGTAGTTAGGAGTTAGGCAGTTTGTGATTAGAAAATGGAGGGATGACAGTTTTTATAATTGAAAAGGGTGAACTTTGCATATTTCAAGTCACACTCAGGGACCCAGGAGTCTTCTTCAGTTGTGTATCCTTTCCATTGGATCAGGAAGGACCAATAGGATGGGGTTCCTCAGTGGTGTAG
Source organism: Aureoboletus auriporus (assembly GCA_038089615.1). Classification (NCBI taxonomy): domain Eukaryota; kingdom Fungi; phylum Basidiomycota; class Agaricomycetes; order Boletales; family Boletaceae; genus Aureoboletus; species Aureoboletus auriporus. The sequence goes on from JBBPLF010000685.1 coordinate 15,371, forward strand.
AATCTTCTCGATTTCATATTCTTCTTCTCCAGCAATAAGGTTAGGTGGTAATGCTGGAAAATTCGGACCATGTATGTTGTTTTCACAATAGGATGATAGAAGGGAAGCATGGAACATGGTGTGGATTTTCCATGTTTGGGGTAGGTGGAGTTGGTAGGTGATCAGAGATAGGACCTTGACAATGGTAAAAGGTCCTTCTCACTTCAGTGTGAACTTTGGATTGGCGATAGATCATTTCAGATTACATGCTTCTAGCCATACTTTATCTCCTTTTTGGAAGGGAGAGAAGGTTTTTCTGGTTCAGAAGGCCATGACTTGTCAGGCTAGTTCATGGGTAGCAAGGGCTTCATTGCGAGCAGCAGTGAGAGTTTTTAACTATTCTTTGACGGCAGAGAGAGTTGTTTCAGAAAGGACTGTGGGGAAGGCATGAGATTCATTTCCCATCATGAGATAGAATGGGGATTGTTGAGTAACGGAGTGAAGGCAGTGATTGTGGGCAAATTTGACATGGGAAATAGAATCAGACCAGAATGTGGGGTTATTTCTGCAGAAGATGCAAAGATAGGTCTTGATTTCTTGATTTATATGTTCAGTTTCACTGTCGAATTGTGGATGGTAGACAGTAGACAAGGAGAGATCATAGCTGAGGAGTTTTCCAAGTTCTTTTGTGAAGGAGGAGGCAAACTGAGGGCCATGGTTGGAGATGATCTTGTCATATAGATCAAATTGTTTGTAGACTTTGTGGAAAAAGAGGATGGCAATCCCTTTGGCAGTGACAGTTGTTTTAGTAGGGCAGAGAATTACCCCCTTAATAAGCCCATAGTCAACCATGACCAGGAGAGAATTAAACCCAACAGAGGAGGAAAGGTCGACAATCAGGTCACAAGAGATTCGTTGAAAGGAATGAGAAGCAGAGGACTTGATGGGTAAGAGAGGTGGGCAAGTAGGATGAGTGTTTGCTTTATTTTCCTGGCAAACAGCACATTCTTTCATATATTGGTGGACGTAGGAAGCTAGACTTGGCCACCAAAACATGGCAACAACCAGCTGATATGTTTTGAGAAAGCCTGGATGACCTGCTGATTCATGATCATGGCAGTGGGTAAGGATGGAATGATGGAGGGGGTCATCATTGAGTATATAAACATATCCTTTGTAGATGAGGACACCATCAGTGAGTTGCCAGTTGGACAGGCAGGAATGAAAGGTGGGTGGGATGTCATTTTCCATGAATTGGTGTTGTCATTTTACCATTATCTTATCTTATCTTATCTTATCATATTTAATCTTTGAATGTAGTTTATTTCTTCAAGTCACGGACCATCTTTCCATTCAACCAGTCATGTGACATTCTTACATAATTATTCCAGAACATTCTATAATGTCATACTTTAGGGCAAGTTATGTATAGCCACTGGTGCACAGACCAGTAGCACAGCTTTGTAACAGTATATAAACCAATGCAAGTCAACAGGGAACTCCAGTCAAGTTCTCATTGAGTTTCCCCTCATCTACTCTCTTGTCTCTCAGTCAGTATCAACTGTATGTACCTGTGTCCAATATTGGATTAGGATCAACAACAGAAGAACTTGACTTTCTTTACACACCTGCACACTGACACACTCTCCTCATACTTTGGTATACATTTTACCTCTTTGAACCTATACCCAAATGTGAGGGTTAATGCAAGGGATGCCTACATACCCTTCTTGAAGCTGAGACTTCTGGACAGTGTGTTACAATTTCCTTCCCTTTTATACTGGTGGTTACCTATTTTTCTTTCTTCTCTTCATTTTGTCTTCATGGACAGCCTTCTTCACAACCATCTCTCTTACGATGGCAAGTTTTCCCACAATTCCCCTTCTTTCTAGAATATTCCTTGTTCACAAGAATACTCTATAAATACACGCTGTCCTATACCTATCCCACATACTTGATCTATGCAATCCAATGTGCATTCTTGTGTCCTCAGCTCTCCTGAGTCCCCCCAGTTCCTAAGACCTAGTCTACTTTATATTATCTTTTGTCCCCTCTTTCTCAGGATGTTGTTGCACCTCTTTGTGAGTGTCCTCCCTTGAGACTGAGGTATTCTTGGTCATCACCAAGAACGTACAACAAGCGTAACAAAAGATCAAGTATATCCCTCATCCCTCCTATCTAGGAGTAGGATGAACACCCCACTGTCATCATACCCCCTCAAAGAACCTTTGTCCTACCCCCCAACTTGGACAAAGAAACTTCGTCCCCACCTTCACACTCCAGAAAAATAGCTGGACCCTCGATTTCCCCTGCTCCACCAAGACCACCTCAATGAACAACCAGACCCCCTGCCCCCACTGCAAACCCAGTACCCATTGTCCCCTCTGTACCCCCAACACCCCTCGCACTCCCAGCACCCCCAGCACCACCTGCACCACCTGCCCCTCCCACAACACCCCCTGCCCTACCAATGTCCTCTATGAAAACTGAACTAAAAGCAGCTCTTCCAGCTGACTTTTC
>JBBPLF010000686.1:0-17864 GCA_038089615.1 Aureoboletus auriporus
CTAGACAAGCCCAAGAATGCATAAAATGTGGATGGATCCCCAAATCAAGGAGGAATAATCCACCACAAAGTCACCCTCACAATCCGAATTGGAGAAGTAAATGAGGAAAGAGACTTCCTCGTCATCAATTGTGGAAGGGAAAACTTGATCCTCAGGATAACCTGGCTCTGAGAAACCAACCCTGCAATAAACTGGACTATGGGAGAAGTAACACTCCCAGATAAACACAGAACCCCTTGACATGACTCCCCTAAAGCGATATGCCAAAGGTATCTGGTTCGATACCTAGAAATGGATCTGGATGAGAAAATAGCCAAACTGTGGAGAAAGAGAATTGATAGAAGGATAGAAACCCTCATCAGAAAAACCACACTCGCCACCGAGCTCACAGTAAAAGACCCCTATAAAGAAGAACCACTTCCCCTGGAATATAAAAACTTTGCTGATGTCTTTGCTGAATGAGAAGGAGATGAACTACCACCCTCCTGACCATTCGATCACGGCATAGACCTTGATGGAAACTTCATACCCAAGGTAGCAAAGGTATACCCCTTGAACCCCAAGGAAAAGGAAGCCTGTAAAGATTTTATTGATGAACATCTGAAATCCAGGAAAATAGTTCCATCCAAATTCTTGCAAGCATACCCCTTCTTCTTTGTACCAAAGAAGGACGGATCTGTATGACCTTGCCAGGACTACCAATACCTAAACTCCCATACCACCAAAAACGCTTACCCACTTCCACTCATCTCTGACCTCGTTGATCAGCTCAAGGAATCATCCATTTTTACCAAGATGGACATATGATGGGGATACAACAACGTCCTCATCAAACCCCAAGACAGGTGGAAGGCAGCATTCATAACCCCTATGGGTCTCTTTGAACCAACAGTAATGTTCTTCAGCATGTGCAACTCCCCAGCTACATTCCAAACTTTGATGAACCATACCTTTTGGATCTTATAGCAGAAGGATGGCTAATCATCTATATGGATGATATCCTCATCCACTCCAACAACCCAATCATACACCAGAAATGAACTCATCGAGTCCTCCAATGACTTAGAGAACACCGACTATTGCTAAAACTGAAAAAGTGTTTCTTCAACAAAGAAGAAGTGGAATATCTTGGAATGATCATCTGAGCAGACCATATCCAGATGGACCCCATAACATTACAAGCCATCCATGAATGGCAACCCCCCAGATCAGTAAAAGCAGTCTGATTATTCATCAGATTCTGCAACTTCTACAGGAAGTTCATCCCAAACTTCTCTACCAAAGCAGGACCCCTACACAACCTAACCAAGAAAGGAGCCAAATGGGAATGGACCAAAGAATGTGACGACACTTTCCTGGCCATCAAACAGACATTCTGTCATATCCCGGATTTTTTCCAAGTCCAACTCCGGTCACCATGGCACAACTCCGGTGCAATCTCGCACACTTAGATATCTCAGTTCCCCGGACTTCCTTATTGTACCTTACATTCTTGCCTCGTCACATTCCGTCACTTCTGACATTTGTTCCGTCCCCATCTGTCATTACTTACATCTCTGTCTCTGTTGGTCACTACTTACTTCTGTCTCCATTGGATACCCTACTTACATCTCCGTCCCCATCGTTCACCCTGAAACACCTCTGCCCTCCATATATAAGTTCCTCTGTACTGTAGTTGTAACTCCAGTCGAATATCGAATTGAACATCGAATTGAATCTCAAATTGAATTACCTTCCCTTCCTCACTCTGACCCTCTGGTCTTCATCCAACCTCCCTCTTTGTCTCATCCTCCATTACACTTGAACCCTGGCAGTTCTCGTGACCTCCAGCCTCCGACCTCTGAGCAAATTTGGGACCCCCGGGTTCAGTAAGGGCATAGCACATACACTGAAGCCAAGTCCCGCTGAGACTCCACTCCAGACATTGCTGGAGTTATGTCTGCTCCTACAGTTCTAACACATTCATCCAAAAACCAGTCCTCCAAATGCCAGATATCACAAAACCCTTCACCGTTATGACAAATGCCTCCTTAACAGCCATAGGAACAGTCCTCATGCAAGTCAACAGCAATGGTGACCTACACCCCTGTGCATATCTCTTGAAAACCCTCTCCCCTGCTGAACAAAACTATGACATCTATGACCGAGAACTTCTAGGAGTAATCCATGCCCTAGAGGAACGGAAACATTACCTACAAGGAACAGGACTCCCAGTAACAGTCATTACTGATCACAAAAACCTTGCCTACTTTAAGGAACCACAGAATCTATCCAGAAGACAGGCATGGTAGATGCTATTCCTCCAGGACTTCGACCTCTCCTTCTCTCCAGTACCAGGAACACAGATGGGACCTGCTGACACACTGTCTTGGCGGAACACCATAGACACCTCCCAGGACAACCAAGACATTGTCCTCCTACCTGAGGATATCTTTGTTCAAACCCTCGACTTCACCCTCATTGAGAAAATTGCCAAATCTACTCTGTCTGACCTTTTGGTGATCATAGCCCTCAAAGCCCTGGATGACGGCACCCCCCTGATCACTAAATCCAAACCCCAAGACTGGAAATATAACAAAGGAATGCTTTACTACAAGCACCGTCTCTATGTTCCAGAACCAGTACAACAGGGGCTTGTCCACCTCACCCATGAAAGCAACCATGGAGGACATGGTGGAATCTTCTGCACTACCAACCTAATGCAACGAGATTATTGGTGACCCAGAATGACCACCTTTATTCGTAAATTTATCCAGGGATGCACAACTTGCCAAGCCAATAAAGTCAACACACACCCTACTGCTCCATCACTGACCCCGCTCCCATCCTCCTGTACTTGCCCTTTCCAGCAGGTATCGGTCGACCTCATCACCAACCTACCCTCATCCAATGGTTATGATTCTGTCATGGTCATGGTTGACCATGTCCTTACGAAAGGAGTAATCCTCATACCTTGCCACAAGACCATTGATGCCACAGAAGTTGCCTAACTTTTCTTCACAAATGTATTCAGACACCATGGAATACACAACCACTGCATCTCTGACAGGGGACCACAATTTGCATTGGCCTTTGCTTGGGAACTTGCCAGACTCCTGAAATACAACCTAAAACTCTTGTCCACATACCACTCTTAGACTGATGGAGAAACTGAATGAGTAAACCAAGAGCTTGAAATCTACTTGTGCATATTCTGCAACGGACACCCTGAACGATGGGTGGAACTACTCCCCATGGCAGAATTCTCCCACAATTCTGCAGTACACTCCTCTACCCTAAAATCTCCCTTCTCCCTTATTTTAGGATACAAACCCCACTCCTATCCCCCAATCAGAAAGATGTTCCTCCCTGCTCTGGAAACACAATTGTCCAAACTAGAGGAAGCCCAATGGGAAGCCCTTGCTGTGCACGAAAAGACCTAACAGATCATGAAGGAACGAACTTCCTCCAAGTTCTGTCCTTGGGAAGTCGGTAATAAAGTATGGCTGGAGGGAAGAAACCTTTGACTGTGGTACCTATCAAGAAAACTATCTCCTAAATGAGAAGGACCATTTGAAATCACACAGGTTATCTCCCCTGTGTCATACTGCCTCAAACTGCCTCTGACCTGGAAAATACATGATGTATTCCATGCCTCTTTCCTATCCCCTTATCGAGAGACTGCGGAGCATGGCCCCAACTTCTCAGACCCACCACCCGAGTTGATTGGTGGAGAAGAAGAGTACGAGATAGATACCATCCTCTCACACAGAGGAACACGAGGACAAAGGCAATACCTCATATCCTGGAAAGGATACTTCACAGCAGAAAACACATGGGAATCAGAAGGAAACCTCAAACATGCACAAACTCTCCTGGACGAATATAAGTCCTCTTGCCCAAAGGACTTCCCCCAGTAAATGCTCCACAAGAGAAACTTTGAATTCCAACCTGGTCTCCCCTTCTACAAGTTCTTCTTCTATCATAATGACCTTCCACCAACTCATCCCCTCGAACACCAATACTTCTGTAACAGGAAGTACAGTAACTGCCCTTGGCACCATGAATCATGACCCAGCAAACCCCCTCCTCACTCATCTCTTGCAACTGCATCATGGCCAGAGGAACTTATGAGTCCCTCATGGCACAGAACAACCGTCTCCAGTTACCCTACCCCTATGTCGTCTACTCAAATTGCCTGCCAACTCGTCTGCGAAGAATCCTCTTCGCCTCTGTCCTTACCACCCCAGCTCTTTCCCTATGCATGAAACTAGACCTACAATATAATTATGACAAGAAAACCAAGGATCTATGCACCCTCTTCAGGACTTACTAAGTCATCTGTTTAGCAACTCATCAACTTGTCCTCCATGACTCCCCTGAACAATTCATGTCCACTATGCAAACTGGAGTAGATGAGGCCCACTCCCTCATCCTTGACCTCCTCTACAAGGAAGGATTCAGACATCTAGTGGAATGCATTGATGAGAACCTGCTCTGACCCATCATAGAGCCATTTTTTGACATCATGAGCGTCCATGAATACAGGACCTATATAGGGATACTTCATGCGCCATACCATTCGACCCCCACCTTGACACATCTGTGTCTGTCGAAAGGACTCCTTCCCCAGTCCTTCAAGTACCACCTCCACGTTCACCTGAATGAACATACTTTCCTGTCCCACTCTCCATTCCAGAATCCCCAAAGATCAGTACTCATGCCCTCATTTTCTCCAGCTTTTCAGAAAACTCTCCAGTCGCCACCTGTTCACCTACCCTTGCCCCTGAGGACATGCAACGAGGAGCTCTTGCTTGCCATGAGAGCCTGCTACCTGCAAGACTCCCCCAAGCAACCTTAAACACTTTAGGAGACACCCTTTGTCCCATACTTCATTCCTTTCGAGGAGCCAGATCAGTATCCCTGGATGGAGCAGGAACTTTCCAAGATCCTATTAATGTCGACACCTCTAATATCCCTGCTCGCCCCCCAAAGAAACGACTCTGCTGCCACCAGCGTGGAAAAGCAGATCATGTCCAAATCTTCTGTGGAAAGTACATCTGCCCCTGGTGTCACAAACGCACCCTGGGGCATGTCCAGGCTAAATGCCATTGATGACAATGTGGAGAGTACAACAAGTATGGACACATTTGCACCCATTGCCCAGTTTACAACAGGCTTGACCATGATGATGGCTTTCTCGATGGGGACATTGACTTCACCAACTATGAGGTCAACAAGGGAGATATTGATGGACCAGATCGCTGAGCAGGTGCTTCAGCATTACGAAGGGGGTAATGTTACAGTTTTCCCATATAACCCATCTTTTCCTTATGTTTACGGACTCATCATTTCTCCTCATATCCTTGCCAGACACTCTTCTTCTCCTTTCTAGCTTCTCTGCTTCCATTCCGGAACCTTTCGGAACCACATTTACCCTTTCGTTTTTGACCAAAACCATAGGGAATTCCTTGGAAATCCTCAGAACCACATTTTCTTACATAACGGACTACTCCCTCCTTGGCATCACTCTCTTTATGCAATGCCTCATGTTCCATTATTTACCATCACATAGCCATGATGCTGTGAACCCAGCCTTGTGCAGTACACAGCAACACTGCTCCTACTGCGCACATAGGAATACGCAGCACATAGTTAGTATAAGTAGTCACCTGTCCTAGCCTGTATTCCTCAGCTAGTTCTAGTTCTATGCAATCCAGTGTTGTTACTTAGCACTCCACGAGCCCCAAATGTGCGCATTGGATAGTGAAACACTCTATTGCTTTGCTTTGCCCACAACAAGTCTTCGAACTACTTCGAGTGTTCACTGGGCTACATTCCAATGCCCAGCATTAACAGCAGGTATAGGAGGATGGAAATGGGGTAAGTGGTGGGGCAGAGGGGTGGGTATTTGTTTTGTTGGCCTGGCAGATTGTACATCCTTGGACAAATTTACAGATAAAGGTGGTCATTCCTGGCCACCAATAGTCTTGTTGCATTAGATTTGTGGTACAGAAGATTCCTCCATGTCCTCCATGGTCGCTTTCATGGATGAAGCAGACGAGTTCCTGCCATGCTGGTTCCAGGATATAGAGGTGATGTTTATACTGTATTATAGCATCCCTTCATTATATTCCCAGTCCTGGGGTTTGGATTTAATGATCAGGAAAGTACTTTCATCCAGGACTTTGAGGGTGGTGACAATCAGGGGGTCAGATGAGGTAAATTCAGCAATTTTCTCAACTAGGGCGAAGTCGAGAGCATGGACAAAGATGTCCTCTGGTAGAAGAGTGACTTCTTGGTTGTCTTGGGAAGTGTCCACATTGTCTCATCAAGACAGTGCATCTGCGGGTCCCATTTGTGTCCCTGGTACTGGGGAGAAGGAGAGGTCAAAGTCTTGGAGGAATAACATCCATCGTGATTGTCTTCTTGATAGTTTCTGTAGTTCCTTAAAGTAGGTGAGGTTCTTGTGGTCAGTGATGACTGTTACTGGAAGTTCTGTTCCTTGTAGATAGTGTCTCCATTCTTCAAGGGCATGGATTACTCTGAGAAGTTCATGATTGTAGATATTGTAGTTCTGTTCAGCAGGGGATAGGGTTTTCAAAAGATAGGCACAGGAGTGTAGGTCCCTGTTGCTATCAGTTTGTATGAGGACTGCCCCTATAGCCATTAGGGAGGCATTGGTCATGACAGTGAAAGACTTTGTGATGTCAGGCATCTGGAGGACTGGTTGCTGGGTGAATGTCTTCTTTATGGCTAAGAAGGCATCGTCACATTCTTTTGTCCATTCCCATTTGGCCCCTTTCTTGGTTAAGTCATATAGGGGTTGTGCTTTGGTGGAGAAGTTTGGGATAAACTTTCTGTAGAAGTTGCAAAATCCAATGAACGATTGGACTGCTTTGATTGATTGGGGGGGTTGCCATTCATGGATGGCCTTTAGTTTTACTGGGTCCATCTGGATCTGGTCTGTGTTAGAACTGTGTGGATGGACGTAACTCCAGCAAAGTCCAGAGCAGAGTCTTGGCAGGACTTGGTTTCAGCATATGTGCTGCACCCTTACTGAACCCAGAGGTCCTGAATTTGTTGGAGGTTGGAGGTCGAAGGTCACAAGAACTGTTAGGCTCAAGTGGAATGAAGGGGAAGACAGAGATGGAGATTGGATGGAGACCAGGAGGTCAGAGAGAGGAGAGGAAGGTTGTTCAATTCGGTATTCAATTCGATATTTGACTAAGGTTACAAAGAGAGTAAGGAGGGGTTTATATATGGAGGGCGGAAGGGTCTAAGGTATGGAGTCACATAAATATCTCGGAGATAGGTACGGAGCAAGAATGTACAATATAAGGGTCGGAATATCAGACGGAGAATGGAACAGGGAAAAGTGACAATCAGGGAAACTAGGGATGAGTGACAGATGTAGAATGGAAGGTATGTACGAGATGACAATGGAAGAATATAATAGTGTAAATGAAAGGGTCCGGAGAACAGAGATACTTGAGTGTGTGAGATTGCACCAGAGTTGTCACAAGATATCCAGAGTTGTGTTGCAGTGGCTGGAGTTGGACTTGGATGAAATCCAGGATATGACAGTCTGCTTGGATGATCATTCCAAAATATTCTACTTCTTCTTTATTGAAGAAACACTTTTTTAGTTTCAGCAACAAGCAATGTTCTCTGAGTTGTTGGAGGACTCGATGGGTTTGCTCTTGGTGTAAGGTTAGGTTGTTTGAGTGGATGAGGATATTGTCCATATAGATGATTAGCCATCCTTCTGCTATAAGATCAACAAAGGTATGGTTCATCAGGGCCTGGAACATTGCTGGGAAGTTGCACAGGCTGAAGAACATCATAGTTGGTTCAATGAGTCCCATGGGGGTTATAAATGCTGCCTTCCACCTGTTTTGTGGTTTGATATGGATGTTGTTGTATCCCCATTGGATATCCATTTTTGTAATGATGGATGATTCTTTAAGCTGGTCAACAAGATCAGAGATGAGTGGCTGTGGATAGGCATTTTTTGTGGTGTGGGAGTTTAGATATTGGTAGTCCTGACAAAGTTGTACAGATCCATCCTTCTTCAGCATGAAGAAGAGGGATGCTTGTGGGGATTTAGATGGGACTATTTTCCTAGATTTCAAGTGTTCATTGATAAAATCCTTGCAAGTTTCCTTTTTCTTGGGATTTAAGGGGTATACCTTGGCTACCTTAGGCAAAGGCTCCATCAAGGTCTATGCCATGGTTGAATGGTTGAAAGGGTAGTAGTTTGTCTCCTTCTCATTCAGTGAAGACATCAGTGAAGTCCTTGTATTCAAGGGGGAGTGGTTCTTCTTCATGGAGTTCTTTTACTGCAAGTTCAGTTGCGAGGGTGGTTTTTCTGATGGGGGTTTCTATCCTCTTATTAATTCTCTTTCTCCATAGTTTGGCTATCTTTTCATCTGGGTCCAGTTCTAGATATTGGATGCGATATTTTTGGCACACAGCTCTAGAGGAGTCATGTCAAGGGGTTTTGGGTTTATTTGAAAGGGTCACTTCTTCAGTTGTCCAGTTTATTGTGGGGTTGGTCTCTCAGAGCCTTGTTATCTTAAGGATTAGGTTTTCCTTCCCACAATTGATGATAAGGAAATCTCTTTTCTTATTTACTTCTCTAATCCAGATTGTAAGGGTGACTTTGTGGCAGATTATCCCTCCTGTGTTTGGGGATCCATGTGTGTTATGTGCCTTCTTTGGTTTGTCTAGTCATATTTGTTTATATCCTTTCTTCTTCACTAGATTGTGATCTATGAAGTCTCTGCTTGCTTTGCAATCTACAAGGGAAATCATGTTGACGATTTGGTCATTTTCTTGTTCAAATAGCAAATTGGGAATTCACATGGATTTACTGTTTGGGTCAGACAAGAATACTGGTGCTATTATTTCAGGATGAGAGAGCATTGACCCTTTCTTCTTGTCCAAAAATCCTTCTTTGGGATTTCTTCTTCTTTGACCTGGGTTGTGGCAACAGTTTCCAGTTTGTCAATCTCATAGAGGATGTCGAGTGTGCATATGAGTTCCTCCTCAGTAACACCTCTCTCTTTAAGGATGTCCTGGAACTCTTCAAACTTAGTCTTCCTGATATGTTCATTTCTGGCAGGATTCCTCAGTGGACAAGGAGAGGCCCAGTTGTTGCTCTTTTCTTGTCCTTTTGGATGCTTGTTGCAGGGGTGGTTTCTGGTGCTGCACCCTACCAAGTGGCATATGAAACACTTGTTATTCCTCATGTGTTCTGCCTTCTCTATAGGTGAAAGTCTGGTGAAGTTGACATGGACAGCATCAACATCCATGGCATTGGGGTCTCTAGGGGGTCTTCCTTTGATCTGAAAGTCTACCTTTCATCCTTTTTGCAAGTCATCTATCCTCTTGTTTTGAGCATGGAATACTCTGGAAAGTCAGATCCATTTCGAGAGTTTGTCAGGAAGAGGGTTGATGGATAGAATCTTGGTGAAGATGTCTGGGTCCAGTCCCTTCAAGAGGTAGTTCACCTTGGTTAATTCATTGTCTATTCCCACTATGGCCTCCACAGCTTGGAAGGCAGTGATGTAGTTGGTGTATCCAGCATCATCCTTCTCTTGCTGTTTCAGCTTGTCCAACTGATCTCTTGCTTGGTTCTTGTAGTCAAAGGGAAAGAAGGTCTTCTCAAATTTATCCATGAGTTGGGTGAAGGTGAGGTCCTTCAATACATTGTTGGCAAGTTGGACATACTGTAGATGGATTCAGAGAAGGTGCTTCCTCAACCCTTGCTCATTTTTTGCAAGAGTGGTTAAGACCTTGGTGTTTTTGTTGTAAAAATTCTTGTTCATGTTGAAGTAGGCAGTCATGGCCATCTTCCAATGTATTGCATCCTTTGGATCCCCAGAAAAGTCCATGGGCAGTCCAGCCTTTAGTTCAATGTCTTTATTTCCTGGATCCGACATTTTTATATCAGAGTTTGAATCTTCAGGTGGTGGGGGAGATGGTTGTCTAGGTTGGACAGGTGGTGTGTCTGGATCCTCCAGTCCTTGGTGGGGATTGGTGCTGGAAAAGCAAAGAGTGCAGACAGTGTTGGAGTATTGTCAGAAGAATCAGAAGGGGGACTTATGGTCTGTCCTCATCATGATCCTTGTCCAGAAATGGTAGGTGGATCTTTCTGTTGGGTGACAGAAATAGAATTGAAGAGCTAGTTCTTTTGTTAACACTGGGCGTTGAAACATAGCACAGTGTACACTTGAAGTAGTACAGAGACTTGTGTGGGCAAAGCAATAGAGTGTCTCACTGCCCAATATGTACACTTGGGGCTTGTGAAAGTGCTAAGTTACAATGCTGGATTGTGTAGAACTAGCTGGGGAATACAGGACAGGTCAGGTGGCTACTTATACTAACTATGTGCTGCATAATCCTATGTGCGCAGTAATAGCAGTGTTACTGCATGCTGTGTAAGGCAGGGTCTGCAGTATCATGGCTATGTGATGGTAATAAGGGGACATGATGCATTGCATCAGGAAAGCAATGCTGAGGAGAGGAATGTAGTCCATAGTGGCTCCAAAGTCAGGAATTTAAAGAACAAAGGTGTAAATGTGGTCCAAGGGGTTCTGAAGGGTTCCTGTGGTTCCGGTTGAAGACAAAAGTGTTAGTCTTATGAAACAAGGTGTACATATGTAAATGTGGTTCTGAGGGATTCTGGTCAAAGATGAAGATAAGGGGTGTGGTTCCAAAGGATTTTGAAATGGAAGTGAGAAAACTAGAAAGGAAGAGACAACAAGTGTCTGGTAAAGACATGAGGAGAGACAATAAGTCCGTAGACATAGGGAAAAGATGGATCGTAGGGGAAACCTGTAACAGTAGGGATCAGGGCTTCAATAAGTCAAAGTGTACAAAACCCTTTGTCTTAAAAGGCTTTGCATTCTGATGGATCTACATGATTGTCAGTAATACAGCCTTGACTTCTTTTGGTACAATACCTTGGTATACCTCATCCACAGATCTTTTTTCGTGATGGTGATCCCAGCACCATGCTTATCAGTTCACATGAATCCAGATGTTGTTATAGTTTTCCCTTATAACCTGTCTTTTCCCTACATCTATGGACTCATCATCTCCCCTTGTGTCTTTGCCAGACACTCATCATTTTTTCTCTTCTAATTTTCTCTCTTCCTTTCCAGAATCCTTCAGAACCACATCTATTATGTTTGTCTTTGACCAGAACCACAGGGAGCCTTTCAGAACCCCTTGGAACCACATTTACACTTTATTTCTTTGTCTCAAACCTTCATCTTCAAATGGAATCACAGGGGATTCCCCAGAATCCTTTGGAATCACATTTATACTTTGATCCTTGAGTCTCGGAACCATAGCAGACTACACTCCTCTCCCCAGCATTGCCCTCTTGACACAATGCCTCATGTTCCCTTACTACTATCACATAGCCATGATATTGTGGGCTCTGCCTTACACAGCACGTAACAGCACTGCTACTACTGTGCACATAGGAATATGCAGCACATAGTTAGTATAAGTAGCCACTTGATCTGTCCTGTATTCCCCATCTAGTTCTATGCAATCCAGTATTGTTACTTAGCACTTCCATAAGCCCCAAGTGTGTGCATTGGGTAGTGAGACACTCTATTGCTTTGTCCACACAATGTCTTCATACTACTTCAAGTGTATGCTGTGCTATGTGTTGGAGTTTACAAACGTCGGTCATTACCATAGCTTACATAATCACCCTCGTTATTTTCCCTTTTCATACTCCGTTCATTCCTCAGTTGACATCTGTCGTGTCACTGAGGTGAGACATTATTTCATATGTTCGTTAGACAGTAACTCACTACTATGTAGACTTATATCCATCTACAAGTAATATAGTTGACATCCGTCGTGTCACTGAGACTTATATCCGTCTACAAGTTATGAGCCCTGCGCCCTAACTTAACTCACACGGAATAAGCTACATCTTGCATACAAATGTGATATGTCGAAAGTTGGAGACCGAGTACTCAAGGTCCTGAAGCTGGATGCTTCAGGGAAAGACTGGCCAGTATGGAAACGGCGGCTCGAAGTATCTCTCACAGCACGAGGCCTTATAGGCTATTTGTATGGCACAAAAATGATGCCTGTTCACCCTTCTGTGGGGCAGTCAATTGCCTGGGTACCTCAGACACCTGCGGAAATACAAACTGTAAAAGAGTACTAGGCAGCATACCCCAAATGGATTGAAGAAGATGCCATCATACAGCAACAGATTGCTGTCACCATTCCCGATTCTCTTTTCATTGACCTCATGGCGAAAACAAATGCGCATGAATACTACGAGACCTTTTGCAACAAATTTGAAAACTGGTCACTAGCCATTGGGGTGGAAAAGTGATGTCAGCTAGCCAAACTAAAGTTAAAAGAAGGTGGTGATGCACACACTCACTTCGAGAAAATAAAAGTTCTCCGAGAAGAGCTCACATCCATTGGACATCCTATCTCTGACATGGACCTCTTCAACACCATCTTTATGTCACTCCCTCGTTCTTACAACCCCATTCTCATCACAATCTCATCGAATATGCACTGGAAGAACTGCCAAATCTCTAGCACGAAGCTTATGGCTATGGCCACCGACGCTTATGACCAATTTGTCACACAAGGCAGCATCTGACCTAAAACAGAGAAGGATGACGCAGCATTCAATGCCGACTCCAAAAGAGGAAAAGGACATACAAAGAAATTTGATGGCAATTGCAACAACTGCGGTTGGCATGGGCATATGAATCGCGACTGTTGGGAAGAAGGCAGTGGAAAGCATGGTCAGGCTCTAAGAGGGTGGAAACCATGAGGAAAGAAACGAACGAACCAAAAGGCATCTGGACCTGGATCGAGAAGTGCAAATACTGTGACAGACAAAGACAAACCTGATGGAGTATGGTTGGTTGAAAGTTCTGCCGATAATGACTTGAATAACTATTCGAGTGCCATCACCACCATCCCATTTGCCATCCTCGCTCACCCTAATCCACTTTCCACAACTACTGAGTTATATGACAGCGGTGCATCACAACACCTCTCTCCATATAGAGAACATTTCATCAACTTCACCCCAATCACACCCAAGCCAATCACCGCTGTAGACAAGCAGACTTTTGACATAACAGGTCGCGGAGACCTATACATTGAGTTACCCAATGGAAAGACTAAGGCACGCATCCTGTTAAAGAATGTGTTACATGTTCCATCAATGGGCGTCACACTCGTCTCAATCAGCAAACTCACCACAGCTGGTTATGCTGCACTTTTCCGCAACTCTGTATGCTGAATCTTCAACCCACAGAAATGGCTGATTGGTGAAATCACTGTCAGTAATGGGTCATACCGTGTTAGGTGCACCACAAAACCACCATTTGCTGGAAGCGCAAGCTCACCAGACATACTCAGCATGGAGGAGCTGCATATCTGTTTATCACATGTTGCACCTAGCATGATCTGTGAGATGTTAGCAAAAGGAATGGTCGAAGGAGTCAAGCTAAACCCTATGCATACAACAATGGGTCAATGCGAGTCGTGCGAGTATGGAAAAGCAATCCACGCACCTATTGGAAACACCCATGAACCCGAACAATGTGACAAATTCGCCAACAAGGTACATACAGATGTCTGGGGCCCATCAAATGTCCAAACCCCTGGACACAAAAGGTTCTATGTGTTGTTTACTGATGACCACACACGTTACACCCATATCCACCTCCTTGCTGCAAAATCCAACACACTCGATGCCTACAAGTCATATTCAGCATGGGCAAAGACTCAACACGGTGTTACCATCAAGCGACTATGCTCGGATCACGGTGGCAAGTACCTGAGTGACGAATTTAGCCGCTACCTTAAATCTGAAGGCACAGAGCAAAAACTCACCACACACAACACCCCACAACACAATGGAGTGGCTGAGTGGCTCAACTGCACACTTGTCGAACGTGTGCAAACAGTCTTGCATGTGAGTGGACTACCAAAGCACCTGTGGGGCAAAGCATTAATGCATGTGACCTGGGTAAAGAACCACACCACATCACGCATACTCAGCAACCAAACACCATACAAACTGTTGACAGGCAAGAAGCCCATGTTATCGCAATTACCAATCTGAGGTGCACGCATATGGGTGCATGACGACTCCGGATCCAAGCTGGATGCCAGAGCACGAGAGGGTCGTTGGATCAGGTTCAATGCTGATAGTCAAGCACACCACATTTATGATGAATGACGACATACTGTTGCAATTGAACGCAATGTCTCGTTTGACAGGCGCATCGATATGGACTCTGGGCCAGATAGGTCACAGATCGAGGGGGAGCAGAGAGAAAAGACCGAAAACGACAATCAGCACCCATCCAGCAAAACTCACACTGACAACTCACCTGTGCCACCACCTAATCAGCCTGAAAACGACCCAAACAAGTCTAGAAACTCAGCTGCACCTTCCATTCAACCACGCCATTCAGAACAACTAAGGAAGAACTCACCATACATCCAAATGCTGCAAAGTGGCTTAGGAACACATGATGGTCGTGAAGGTGGCACTACACTCCCATGTGGTGTTTTGGGAGCCAACCTTGAGAGCCAACGTGAAACCAATGCGGATAGTGCGAACTTGGCAGGGGAATTCAATGAATGGGAAGAACAAGAGATGACTTACGCCATGTACACTGGAGCTAGTGT
The DNA here is from genome assembly GCA_038089615.1 of Aureoboletus auriporus. NCBI lineage: Eukaryota > Fungi > Basidiomycota > Agaricomycetes > Boletales > Boletaceae > Aureoboletus > Aureoboletus auriporus. Next base: position 14,689 of record JBBPLF010000686.1, read on the forward strand.
GGCTGAGGCACTTGAGCCATGCACAATTGATGAGGCTCAGAAACAGCCGGATTGGCCACGCTGGGATGAGGCAATCAAAGCTGAGCTAACCAGCCTCAATGATGTACATACCTGGGATATCATACCAAGACCACCAAAGGGAACGAACATCATCAATAGCAAATGGGTATTCCGCATAAAGAAGAACGCGGCAGGCAAGATCGACAAGTACAAAGCCAGGCTTGTTGCCCACAGTTTCAAGCAAGTACAAGGGGTCGATTACTACGAAATATATGCCCCAGTCACTCATCTTTCATCCCTCCAACTAATCCTCGCCATCGCAGCCCATTACAACTGGGATGTCGATGTATTTGACTTCCACTCTGCTTTTCTAAATGGAAAGCTCGACGACAATGAAATTATCTACATGGAATTACCCCTAGGCTTTGACAAAGGCAGAAAGGACCTCATAGCCCACTTATGTGTCGCCCTTTATGGATCCAAACAAGGCATGTTGAAATGGTACCAGTGACTGTGCAAAGAACTTGCCAAACTCAGCCTAAACCGCACTGAAGCGGATTGGGGAGTGTTTGTGGCAAAAAATTGGTGTCGATCTACTCATTCTCGCATCTCATGTCGACAATTGTACAGTCACAGGGTCATTGAAGGAGCTCATTAAAGCATTCAAGAATGAAATTGGGTCGTGCTTCAAGATCTCGGATCTTGGACCCATCAGCTGGCTCCTTGGCATGAAAGTAACACGCGATCATGATGCACGCACCATCTCCATCTCCCAACAGCCATACATTGACGCGATCATCACCAAGTACAATTTTGCCAACCAGAAACCGCTCTCCATCCCCATGGATCCCAATATACAACTCTCGCGGTCCCAGTGCCCTAAATCAGCCACCGAAACGGCAACCATGCACCAAGTGCCTTATCGGGCAGCACTCAGTTCACTCATGTACCTCACAGTGGGTACACAACTGGACATCTCATTCGTTGTATCAACTCTTGCCCAATTCATGGAAAATCCAGGACTACCTCATTGGGAAGCACTTAAGCACGTCTACCAGTACTTGATCAGTACAAGGAGTTGGTCATTAACCTATGGAACACAGACTAATGGCCTTGTGGGCTATGCCAATGCAGATGGTGCATCCCAGGAACACCGACACGCCATATCAGGATATGCATTTATTATTGATGGAGGGGCAATTTCGTGGAGCTTGCGCAAACAAGAACTCGTCACGCTTTTCACAACAGAGGCCAAATACGTCGCATCCACACATGCTGCTAAGGAAGCACTTTGGCTTCATTGACTCATTGGGGAAGCATTCGGCCCACTCCGCAACCCAACAATCCTCTACAACGACAACCAATCTGCTATCCCACTTACTAAGGACGGCAATTATCATGCACGCACAAAACATATCAACATACGATATCATTTCATTCATTTCTCAATTGACAAAGGTTTCATTTGTTTACTTTATTGCCCTACTGATAACATGATTGCTGATACTCTTACTAAAGCCCTTCCCTCATCTAAAGCTAAACATTTCACTACTGAACTCGGACTTTGTGCCATTTGAGGGGGAGTGTTGGAGTTTACAAATGTTGGTCATTACCATAGCTTACATAATCACCCTCGTTATTTTCCCTTTTCATATTCCATTCATTCCTCAGTTGACATCTGTCATGTCACTGAGGTGAGACATTATTTCATATGTTCGTTAGACAGTAACTCACTACTATGTAGACTTATATCCGTCTACACTATGTTCCAACACCCAATGTTAACAAAAGAACTAGCTTTTCAACCTCACCTATGTCACCCGACAGAAAGATCCACCCACCATTTCTGGACAAGGATCATGATGAGGACAGACCCTATGTCCTCCTTTTGATTCTTCAGATGACACCCCAACACCATCTGCACTCTTTGCTCTTCCAGCACCAATCCCCACCAAGGACTGGAGGATCCAAAACACACCACCTGTCCAACCTAGACAACCATCTCCCCCACCACCTGAAGACCCAGAATCTGACATAGAAATAATGTTGGAACCAGGAAACAAAGACATTGAACTCAAGGCTGGACTGCCCATGGACTTTTCTGGGGATCCAAAGGATGCAATACATTGGAAGATGGCCATGACTGCCTACTTCAACATGAACAAGAAGTTCTACAATGAGAACACCAAGGTCTTAACTACTCTTGCAAAGATGAGCAAGGGTTGAGGAAGCACCTTCTCTGAATCCATCTATGTCCAACTTGCCAACAATGTATTGAAGGACCTTACCTTCACCAAGCTCATGGACAAATTCGAGAAGACCTTCTTCCCCTTCAATTACAAAAACCAAGCAAGAGATCAGTTGGACAAGCTGAAACAGCAAGGGAAGGATGATGCAGGATACACCAACTACATCACTGCCTTCCAGGCCACAGAGGCCATAGCCAGAATAGATGATGAATTGACCAAGGTGAACTACCTCTTGAAAGGACTGGACCCAGACATCTCCACCAAGATTCTGTTCTCAATCCCCTCCCTGAGAAACTCTCAGAATGGATCAAACTTTTGGGAATATTCCATGCTCAAAACAAGAGGATAGAAGGCATGTGAAAGGGACAAAAGGTGGACTTCCAACCCAAAGGAAGATCCCTTAAAGACCCCAATGCCATGGATGTTGATGCTGTCTACATCAACTCCACAAAGCTTTCACCTGTAAAAAGGGCAAAACACATGAGGAACAACAAGTGTTTTGTATGCCACTGGGTAGGGTGTAGCACTAGGAACCACCCCCGAGACAGATGTCCAAAAGAACAAGGAAAGAGCAACAACTGGGCCCCTCCTTGCCTGCAGAGGAACCCCACCAGAAATGAACATGTCAGGAAGACCAAGTTCAAAGAGTACCAGGATACCCTTAAAGAGAGAGGTGTCACTGAGGAGGAACTCATACGCACACTCAACATCCTCTATGAGATTGACAAGCCAGAAACTGTTGCCACAACCCGGATCGAAAAAGAAGAAATTCCAAAAAAGGATTTTTAGATGGGAGGAAGGGGTTGACACTCTCCCATCTCAAAGTAATAGCACCAGTATTCTTGTCTGATCCAAACAGTGAATCTATGAAAATTCCCATCTTGCTGTTTAAACAAGAAAATGACCAAATTGTCAACACATTTGCCC
>JBBPLF010000688.1:0-17822 GCA_038089615.1 Aureoboletus auriporus
TGACTATATCTCCATGGATACATATTCAAATTCTATCAATACTTTTGTAGAATGTAGCCAAGAGTAGGTACTTTTCACCACCCACTTACACTTTGGCTCTATTTGTTCATGCTCCTGAGTTATATAACACATTCTTCAAAATCTCAAAACATTGACTCAATTTTGGAAGTCACTGTAAACCTACTGTGCATTGAATTCCTGTATGATATCTCTGCCAACCTCATATAAGATCCAAATGAGGTAGATAATCATCACCTTCCAAATGCTGAGCTTGAATTCATGCATAAATTCTGGCACAAATAGGGAATAGAAGTCGAATCCAAATTTGCTCAATTTCTCAGAGAAGGCGTTCCAAGAGGTGTTAGTGAGTGTACAAACTTGAATGTAACACATCACCTACACATGTTGGAACCAATTACTTGTCTCCAACAAAGTTTTCAATAGCTTTGCTTGTCACACTGTGCCCAAGCTCAAAAATAAACTTACGAACATGTTCAATTGACAATCAATGTGTTTCATCATCAATGCATGTTTCTTTATCTTATATCCATCTGTCCATCTGCGTCCCAAGTTTCTGGATCTTCTCTTTTGGTACCAGACAATGTGGACATGGACACTGCCCCAGAAACTTTATGCATGCAAGTAGGATCCTGAAAAAAGATCACATGAGTTAAATATAAATATAATGTATATAAAGGTACTTACTTCTTGGGATAGTCAGCAGCATATGTTAAAAGCTGCATGAATACTCAGTGCAATTTGCCATCAGGAAATGTGATGACCAATCCATGCTTATATGCGTTGAGAAAGTCAGTATCGAGTAAAAAGGACCAAATTGCTTGCATCAGCTCTCATTTGCAGTGTGTCAAGGTGACTCCTGATGCACTCATCTCAAATGTCTTCTTGTAAAAGTCTTGTATTGTGTCAGATATGTAGCTAGCATAACCTTAATCATCATCATGCACATTAATAGTAGTAAATACCACATACCTTCAGTATGTAGGCAAGATGATGTGCAGCAAATGAAGTGGGCTGAGTGCAGGTATACTTTGATTGATTGCCAATGAACAAGTAAATTGGCCACAAGGCCACATTTCCAAAACTCGCAAGGTGGGTAGAGTCAGACCATAGCATTATTGCTGCAACAATGGTTTCCAGATTGCATCCAGCAGGTTGAGACTTCTTGGTACTCTCATGCTCATTGAGCATTGCATCAGCTATATATACTTCTGTTATTACCTGTTTAGGTGAGTGAGTCTTGTCTGGTTGCCAAAAAGTCTTGTATGGAATGGTGTGAAATGTCTTAGCTGCATGCTCTTCAAAAGTGGACTTGATGATATCAGTGATCTTGCAGTATTGCAATCCCTCAACAAGGAACTCTGGTGCAGAGTCCTTGGATTGCAGGACTTTCTTACAAGGGAGCTGGATGGAAATGGACATGGTCTGCCATTCCTAGGATTGAAAGAATGAGGAGGAGGGCTGAGAGGCTGGGTCATCCAACCGTTTGATCTTCTGTTAAATATTGAAGTCATTGAGGTCATTGCAATCAAAGTCATTGGCGAGTATGACATCTTGCATGAGAAAGTTCAAGTTTTCAAGGGATAGGTGACTGGACTTGTAAAACCAGATGACAAGACACCATGTTGTCGCATTGAGAAATGGGGTGAAGTAATTTGTATGGAGATTGGCTAAAAATCCCTGAGATGGTGGGGGATCATCTTTATCATCAGTGGAATGGAAGTTTGGATTGTTGCAAACATAATCAAGTGAGGCGCTTGCTTTTGGATCATATGTTGGAAATCCACTGGTATATTCTTGAAACATGCTATATGGATCTGGGGGTGTACAGAAGGAAGTGAGGACAGGATCAGCAATGGGGTCAGTGTTGTCACAGTGGTCAATATCCATTGCAATGCCCAAGTGGGAGGTTATAACATGATCTCCATCAGAGATGTCATCAGGCAATTCTTCTGCAAATGGACCCACTGGAATGGTGATAGGCATTGGTGGGAGGTCATCACAATAGTGCTGTGAAAGCTGATGGTTGTGAGCAGGGAGGCCTGATGGCCATTGTTCAACATCAGTAAAATCAAGTTCTTCAACCTGTTTCTAAAGTTAGGAACCTGAACTGTTAAATGATTGTATATGATGAATGAACTTACCACAAGACTTTGGAATTCTGCTAGACATTGTGCATGTAAAGAATCCTGCTCTCTCTCTGTTCCCTCTCAACTTTCTGTTCTGCCTCAAGACAACATGCTCTATTTCTTGTTCAGCCATGGATGCAAGCCATTTTCATTGTTGTTGGAGTAAATCACTAAAAGATGTCTTGTTTTTCTTGTAGTACTGGGATGAATGAAGTGAGAAGCCATGTTCTCCCTTGACAGTAGCACAATAGGATGGATAAGACAGTTCAGTCATGAGGAGGAGAAAAAAGATGAGGATGTATCAATCTCATTGTTGCATTGGCCACCTAGTAGACTAACTAGACTATGACAAAGACTTAGAGTAGTTTCAGTGAGTTGGCATTGACCAAATATTCAAACCCAGCTTGATTATCAGTTGCGCAATCTCATCTCATATCTTTCACCTCAACTCCCATGACCATGGATGATTAACAGCAACCAGGACCTAATAATAAGCATAAGACAGATCTCACCAATGAAGTTCAGACAATGCCCCAACATACTAAGAAATCCAAGTGAGCCCCTCTTTGCTAATACATTACATATGCTGATTACTTGATCTAGAGTGATGACAACACTGCTCACTCAGGAGCAACATGACCAGAAAAAATATGAACTTGTTGGGCGCAAGATCACTTGTCTAGAAAATCCATTTAGCTCCTCTAGGAGTGCAGTATCAATCGGACTCAAGATTAATGCCAGACTTGAAGACCAAATCGAGAAGTAGCCATATCTTATGAGAATATTACTAATGTCTTATTTAGGGATAAAACCAAGATGTACTGGATGAAGAGGTTTTATGAAACTATTCTTGCACATGCACCTGGACTGCATGATGAACTCAATGCTAGGATGGAGGCAAATGACTTGTCAAAGATTTGCAGTTGGGTAAGCACATAAACACACATATATGCTATTGTTTTTAACCTAAGAATGATTAGATCACAATGGGCATGAGCGAGCAGCACTCTATCGACCTTGGGTCTGTAAAACACATTGGGCTGACATATGTATTTCTTTTTGAACTTCAGGCCACTCAATCCTCTGGTTGGCAATGGAGCTAACAAATCCAACTGTGGATTCAGTCACCTTCAAATTGCACATCTCTTATGTCCTTGCAAGAAACTTTAGACATTCAAAGAAGACCCTGACTTATATGTAGTATTTATCTTTTTTGTTCCTGAAATTTACTCAATCCTGTTTTAGAATGATGAATGTGCTTCAAAGCAGTCAAATTAATTGTTTGGCAGGTAACTGGCCAATGTGTTTCTATGGAGATAATGTACCATACGATGTGAACAACAAATTGAAGGGTTTGTTTTGCAGTGAAACAGCATTCAGAGTAAGATCTTTTTTTGATGTCAAACAGTACTAATCTTTGTTGCAGTTCTATAAACACTTGTTCATTGGCCCATCTGTGGTGAGAATGGATGCCATTGTTAGCAACACATCAAAGCAATCCAAGAACTGAGCTTGGGGCCTCACTGAGGTCATCCTGGAGATAATTGCATACATACAGTACATACATTCATGCCATAGTATGCAAGTATTGAGCCTTGCAAGGATCTTATACAACAAACATTGTAGCTCTACTTCACTCTGAGCATCATGCCACAGTGGGATACCATCATCAGGCAGATGGATCTTGAGGAGTTAACATGGACAATAATTGAAATGTTTGATGAGAAGAATGATGTTACAGATGACATTGATGCTGCCTGGACAATTTATTTTTCACCTTTTCTTCACCCTGACACTTTAATAGATGTTCTTATCTTAGTCCTGATCAGAACCACACTGGAATCACAACTATTGTTTATATCTTCACTCAGAACCATGGAAACCACATTGGAACCCTTTGGAACCACACTCATTACTTCACCTTCTTCCAGAACCACATGGAATCTTCATGAAACCACATGGGACCACATTTGACACTTGACACTTCCTTTCTTTCACTTGGTTTCCCTTCAGAACCACAAGGACTATTCCCCTCTCCTCAGCAATGCCCTTCTGATATATTGCCTCATATCTCCTAGACTACCACATTGCCCTATGCAGCACACATTGCTTCACACAGTGCTTACTGTGGCTATTGCCTTACGCAGCATCCCAGCCTAGTATAAAGTAGTTCTACCCTTCCACTGGCATTTCCCCAGCCAGTTCTATACCCTTGGATGTACTTCCTCCTCTAGTACTATTCAATGCAATGTCTGGTCTCCCAAAGCTCTTGCATGTGACTAAGCTCTGAGGTTCTCCTTCACACCAATGTCAGAGCCACATATTAGAGTTCAGCCAGGCACATGGATGATATGCCCTATATCCTTAGTATTAGTCTTGTAGATTCATTCAGACAATATCCATTGCCAAATCAATGAATCTAACAGATGACTGGACTTGGGCAATACTTGCATAGTGGAACTCGTATGTGAATCCAATGTTCAGCTTTGTACTGCTTCATGCTACTAACTACTACTATCAGCTGAGCATTTACCAAAGCGTGCATTGTCCATGATGACCTAGACTCGGAGGATGACATAACCCACATTCAAGCCCAACACAGAGGCCTTCAAAAGAGAGCTGTACCTCTATCAAGGTCTGAATGTTGCATTGCTGAAGGTTGTGAGTTCACAACACCATCACCTGATGAGCTTGAGGCACCAGTAGAACAGGTGAGAATTCCGTCAAACACTGACATGGCACCTCTATGTCAATGATCTTCAATAAACTTCCCAGTGATTCTGAGTTGGAGCTATCCAATTACTTATTGGATATAGATAGGGAGTCATTCGCAGCATGTGTGCCCAAGATTATCTGAGCCAAATCCCAGGTTTCCCACACAAGCTTTGTGAGGCCCAAGATTACCATAGTGGGTCCAAGACAATCTGAGTTGAATGTTCCCACCACCTCTGTGTCCTTGACAAATGCCACAACTAGCAATATGCCAGGAACAGTTTCCACTTCAGCCTTGTTGATGAGCATCAGGACCAGCGAACTTGAAGCACAAACTTTGAGTGAGCCTCTTGGACCTACTATAGGTAAAAGCAAGACCAAATGCAAGGCTCATGCATTGGTAACTACAACCACTTAGAAGAAAACTTGTCATGGCAAAGTTACAAATGGATTCTGAGGAGATCATCAAGTGGATACCTTCAAGTGCTTTTCTTTACTTTCTTTACTTTCTTTCAAGTTGTACTGTTGGAATGGGATTGCAAATATATATGTATGATAACAATGGAATAGATGTGATTGAGTCATACTAGAGCTAGTGTGATCTAGTAAGGATGTGATGAGCAAACAATCAATAGCAAGGCCTAGCAAGGCTGAGCTAGGTGCAATAATAGAGTGAGTTGGACATCATCCCCACAAGTTGTTGCAAGGAATTGTATGCACTAGTAGAGGCTTGCTAGTGTGCTAAGTGCTAGTACAATGTTGTATTGCTAGCCAGAAAAGCTAGTTCCTAGCTAGCACAAATAGATCTTCGCTACTAGCCAGATCTTGCTAGGTGTTGCAAGGCCTAGCTAGAAGTAGACTGTTAGATTTGTTGATTCATTGTTGGGATATCGTATGAATGAATCTTGACAAGTGACACTAAGGATATAGCTGCTCCCTCTAGTGCTTCAGAACTGAGAGCACTTAACACATGGCTCCAGGCATTGGTGTGATGAGAGCCTCAAAGCATTGTCACACACAAGTACTTCGGAAGACCAAATATTGCATAGGAAAGTACTAGAGGAGAGAAGTACATCCAAGTGTGTAGAACTGGCTGAGGAGTGCCAGTGGAAGTGGTAGAACTACTTATACTAGGCTGGGATGCTGCATAAGGCAGTACCCACAGTATGTGCTGCGTAAAGCAATGCATGCTGCATAAGGCAGTATGGTAGTCTAGGAGATATGAGGCAATGCATCAGAAAGGCATTGCTGAGGAGAAGGGAATGGTCCTTGTGGTTCTGAGGCAGAACCAAGTCAAAGAAAGGAAGTAACAAGTGTCAAACGTGGTTCTGTGTGGTTCCATAAAGGTTCCATGTGGTTCTGGTCAAAGGTGAAGTGGTAAACATGGTTCCATATGGTTTCATGAAGGTTCCATGTGGTTCCGGTTGAAGATAAAGTAAAAGCTGTGGTTCTGGTGGTTCCATATAAGAATATGAATGAGAGTTGTGGTTCCTTGTGGTTCCAGTGTGGTTCCGGTCGAAGGTGTCTATGATTGATGTCAAGGATAGGTGAAAGAGAAAAAGTGAAACTTGTCCAGGTGTCCGGGTAGCATTATCGTATCATAACATATGTAGACTGATTTGCTGATGCTTGAGGCAAATGAGAATATTACATAATCTGGCAATGTCACCTACTGCAAAAACCAGTCTTTCCTCTCTCTCATCACTTCTTACCAATATATAGATATCTGGTACTATATGTCGAATGATAGCAAGCTCAAGTTTTATTCAGTCAAAGTTGGTACTACTGCTTACCAGATATCTGGCCAGTCACAAGTGTCACAGAAAGTAATGTTTTACTCAGCTATCCTGGACATGTGTGACTTTACCACTGATCACACTTTTCTTGCTAACTTGACAAAAAATGCACCATTCAACATGGCTTAAGTTTGTAGTGGATTAGAATGTAAAATAATTGCATTGTAGTTGTGGAGATTGGATTTTGTAAAAGGGTTTTGAAGAGTGGCCAGGTATGTGGTAAGTGATAATAGTTCCATTGTCAGTAAAGGTATTCAAATGGCAGCTCAGGTGCAGCTAAACCCTAGCTCAGTTGTGGCAAAAGTTGGGCTGCATCAGAGACAGTATTTAAACTCAGATACTTTAAACTCTATGAATGTGATAAAAATGCTATCTTCGCCATTAACTTGAGGTCACATTCTTAATATTCTAAATTTGGATGAAGTATTCATGGAGTTTAAAGTATTGGAGTTTACAGCCATTTTCATTATAATGTGGAAAACACAAAAACAAAAGTCATGCCTCAAAGGCTGCCAGGAAGAGACCCCAGATGCACCTGAGTGAGCTGAGTAAGCAAGTTGGCCTTGTGATATTCAATGCCTGACATCATCCCAGTTTGCTGCTGCATCAAGGATAGAGGTTGACACCCACTTCCAGGGCCAGAAATTTGTGCAGGCATGTTCCAGAATACATCCAATTGGAGAGTAGGAAAGATTCAAATATGTGCTATATTGAAGGATGTCTGTTAGAATATTTCATTGTCATTAAATCCTTGAAGTTCTCAAAATGATGATTTTACTTGATGTTTCACAGAAATGACAAAGTTAGTTGACATGCTAATGAAATTTGCTATAGGTTGGTCTCAAATATACTACCTAGTATAGAATGTGTAAAATACATAGCACTAAAGTCAATATCCCCAGGTCAAAGTCTTCCATTTTTGAAACCTGATTTGAGCATCTCACAAGTTGGGTAATTTGGGTTAAGTGTTCTCAAAATGTAACCACTGTGGCTTTCAAGTTGTCAGTGTAGTCAGGTATGGCTGAAAGGCTGAAAAAAAAGTGAGCAGTCACCAACAGACAGGGTGGAATAAATATGTGTGGATGTCAACTTTGATACGGCAGTGAACTGAATGTAGTCAACAGTGTCAGGCATTGAATATTGCAAAGCCAACTTGCTTACTCAGCCCACTCAGGCACATCCAGGGTCTTTTCCCAGCAGCCTCTGAGGTGCAACTTTTGTTTTTGCATTTTTCGAATTATAATGAAAACAGCTGTAATGAAACGGGTGTCCTACATCCATATTTAATCTGTGATTTTCTTTGCACAATGAACATTGCACACCATTCTTACTTTCTGTGTCAAACAGGATTTTTAAGGAAGAACACATATGAAGTGTTAGGGTAATGAGGCTAAACTTTCAATCTATCTTATCATGATTTCATTATGCTTACTGTATTTTGCTTTTCTTCCCAAACACTGGCAATGCATTTGCATTTGCAATTGCAAATTAATTCATGCAGATTTATCAGACACTTGCAGATTTGGACAGTACATGTGATTTTATCCAAGGATACATGAAACAGGTAAATAAGGCTGTGCTATCTACTTGAGCTTGTCCAAGCCCCTCACCAATGCATCCATCTTCCTCTCCACCTTCAGAAGATGTGCTTGGATGGAGTGTACCTTCACCTTGAGCTCGCAAAGGCAGTCCTCTGCCTTGTGCTTCCCCTTCGACTTCTTGGAGATGATCACAACCTTGCTGTCGGTCAGCTCAAGGTCAGCCTCAAGGTGTTGGCACTTGATGCCTTGCGATTTCTGCTCTATGTTAGGTGTTAGTGCTGTTTGTGTTTCATACTTCATCATTCACTGGATAGCACATGAGATGTACTTAACCCTGCTTTGACTGCCTTGGGCATGTGTTTGTGGCACAAATGCTCACATTCTTGCCTCATCAGCTCACATGCATTACACATGCTGATGTGGGACCCCACACACAGGTAGCAGAACTCAATACACCTGGTGCATTTGATCTTGTACAGGACCTCTGCATTGTGGCTGCCTTCTTTCTCACTGGTGGGGTCTGCACTTGCTCGCTATAAACATGTTAGTCATAGAGGGAAATGGCCATGTGATAAAAAACTTACCTTGGCCTCCATAAACCCACTCAACATCATTGACAAGTCCATTGTCAAAGGGTTTGTCCCCTCGTCTACCATCACACCATCTTCATTGTCATTGTTATTGTTATCCTCCTCTTCCTCCATTGCCAGCTTTGTGTGTCGAGGGATGATCACCACTCAGGGCATTGCTCACACCTTCACCTTGACCCTCACCCTGACCTCCTCCTCAGCCCTTTTGCTGTTGCAGTCTCCTTCTCCACCTCAATCCTTGCCTCCATAGCAGCTTTCCAGAGCATTGTGTACGTGCTGGCATCCTTGATTGCAACTGTGATGCTGTGAGGTAGCAGCAGTAGTGCTTGCAATGTGCAGGCCTTGACCATTGTGACCTTGAGTTTGTTCTGGGCTTGGTTAGCATGGTTCAAGGTGCAACTGTTAACGCTGGGTGTCAGAATGTAGCACAGCATACACTCAGAGTAGTACAAAGACTGGTTGTGGGTGAAGCAATAGAAGGTCTCACTACCCAATGTGCACACTTGGGGCTTGTGAAGGTGCTAAGTAACAATGCTGGATTGTGTAGAATTAGCTAAGAGATACAGGTCTGTGTCTACAACTACTTATACTAACTGGTCGCTGTGCAATCCTATATGCACAGTGATGGCAGTGTTACTACATACTGCGTAAGGCAGAGGCTGCAGCAGTTAAGCTGTGTGATGGAGAAGGGGACACAAGGCATTGCATAAAGAGAGCAATGCCGAGGAGAGGGAAGTAGTTTGAGTGATTTGGAAAGTGGAAGTGCAAGAAAGCAAAAGAAAGCAGAAACACAGGAAAGTGGAATTAGAAGGGATTTGACAACACATGTCTGGCAAAGATATGAGGAGAGACAATTAGGCCATAGACATAAGGAAAAAATGGGTCATAGGGGAAAACTGTAACATTACCCCCTTCATAACACTGAAGCACCTGCTTAGCAATCTGGTCCATCAATATCTCCCTCGTTAACCTCATAGTTGGTGAAATCAAGGTCCCCATCAAGAAAACCATCATCTCGGTCAAGCTTGTTGTAAACTGGGCAATTGGTGTGAATGTGTCCATGCTCATTGCATTCTACACATTGTCATTGGCAACACTTGGCCTGGACATGCCCTGGGGCTCATTTATGGCACCAGGGGCAGGTGTACTTCCCACAGAAGATGTGGACATGATTTGCTTTTCCACACTGGTGACACCGGAGGTGTTTTTTTGGGAGACATGTTGGGTAGTCCAGGATGTCAGAGGTGTCAATGTTGATGGGGTCCTGCAAGGATCCTTCTCCATCCAAGGATGCTGCTCTGGTTCCTTGAAAGGAATTGAGTATGGGGCGAAGGGTGTTTTTGAGTGTATTTAGGGTCGCTTGGGAAAGTCTTGGAGGTAACACGGTCTCATGGTGATTGAGAGCTCTTTGTTGCATGTCTTCAGGGGCAGAAGTAGGGGAACAGGTGATGACAGGAGAGTCTTCTGAAATGTTAGAGATAGTGGAGGCATGAGTGTCAATTTTAGGAGATTTGAGGGTGCCGAGTGGGGCAGGAAAATATGTTCATTCAGGGGAGTGTGGGGGTGGCACTTGGAGAACTGGAGAAGGAGTCCTTTCTATGGATGTGGGGGTGTCAAGATGGGGGGTTGAATGGTATGGTGCATGGAGCATCCCCTGTATACATAGGTTCTATACTTGTGTACACTCATAATGTTGAAGAACGGCTTCACAATGGGTTGAAGCAGGTTCTTGTCAATGTGATCCACCAAGTGTCCGAAACCTTCCTCGTAGAGGAGGTCAAGGATAAGGGAATGGGCTTCGTCCACACTGGTTTGCATGGTGGATATGAATTGCTTTGGGGAGTCATGGAGGATAAGCTGATGGATGGCAAGACAAATGATCTGGTAAGTTTGAATGGGGGTGCAGAGGTCTTTAGTTTTCTTATCGTAGTTATAACGCAGGTCTAGTTCCATGTGCAGAGAGAGGGCAGGGGTGATTAAGATGGAGGCAAAGAGGATTCGTCTTAGATGAGCAGGAAGGTGGTTGGAGTAAACGACATAGGGGTAGGATAGTTGGAGGCAATTGTTCTGTGCCATGAGGGATTCATAAGTTCCCCTAGCCATGATACAGTTGCAAGAGGTACGCGAGGGAGAGGTTTGCTGGGTCATGATTCGTAGTGCCAGGGACAGTTGCTGTATTTCCTGTTACAGAAGTATTGGTGTTCGAGGGTGTGAGACAGTGGAAGATCATTGCAGTAGAGGAAGAAGAACTTGTAGAAGGGAAGACCTGGTTGGAATTCAAAGTTTCTTTTATGGAGCATTTACTGGGGGAAGTCTTTAGGATGGGAGGACTTATATTTGTCCAGGAAGGTTTGTGTGTGTTTGAAGTTTCCCTCTGGTTCCCAGGTGTTTTCTGCTGCAGAGTATCCTTTCCAGAATACGAGGTATTGCCTTTGCCCTCGTATTCCTCAGTGTGAGAGGATTGTATCTATTTCATATTCTTCTTCTCCACTGATCAACTTGGGCAGTGGATTTGAGAAGTTGGGGCCATGCTCCACAGTCTCTCAATAAGAGGATAGGAGGGAGGCATGGAAGACATCATGTACTGTATCTTCCAGGTCAGTGGCAGTTTAAGGTGGTATGATACAGGGGAGATGACCTGTGTGATTTCAAATGGTCCTTCTCGTTTGGGGGACAGCTTCCTTGATAGGTACTGCAGTTGGAGGTTCCTTCCTTCCAGCCATACTTTGTCTTTGACTTCCCAAGAGCAGAACTTTGATGAAGTCCATTCCTTCATGATCTGTTGGTTTTTTTTGTGTGCCACAAGGGCTTCCTCTAGTTCAGATAATTGTGTCTCTAGGGCAGGGAGAAACATCTTTCCGATTGAAGAATAGGAGTGGGGTTTGTATCCCAGAATGAGGGAGAAGGGGGACTTTTGAGTGGAGGAATGAACGGTGGAATTGTGGGAGAACTCTGCCATAGGGAGTAGTTCTGCCCATCGTTCCGGATGTCCATCACAGAATATGTGCAGGTAGGTTTCAAGTTCTTGGTTTACTTGTTCAGTTTCTTCATCAATCTGGGGGTGGTATGCAGATGAGAGTTTTAAATCATATTTCAGGAGTCTGGAAAGTTCTCAGGCAAAGGCTGATGTGAACTGTGGTCCTCTGTCTAAGATGCAGTAGTCATGTAGGCCATAGTGTTGGAATACATTCATGAAGAAAAGTTGGGCAACTCCAGTGGCATCAATAGTTTTGTGATAGGGTATGAGAATTACCCCCTTCATAAGGCCATGGTCAACCATGACCATGATGGAATCATAGGTGTAGGAGGGGGGTAGGTCTGTGATGAGGTCGACAGAGACCTGCTGGAAGAGGCAAGTGCAGGAGGATGGAAGTGGTGTAAGTGATGGGATGGTGGAATGTGTGTTTACTTTATTGGCTTGACAAATTGTGCATCCTTGGATGAATGAAGGTGGTCATTTCAGGCCACCAGTAGTCCCACTGCATTAGGTTTGTAGTGCGGAAGATTCCTCCATGTCCTCCATGGCCACTGTTGTGGGTAAGGTGTACAAGCTCCTGTTGTGCTGATTCTGGAACATAGAGACAGTGTTTGTAGTAAAGCATTCCTTTGTTGTATTCCCACTTCCAAGGGTTTGATTTGGAGATCAGGTGGGTCCCTTTGTCTAGGGCTTTGAGGGTGGTGACAACCAGGAGGTCAGAAGGGGTTGATTCAGCAATTTTCTCAACTAGAGTGGAGTCGAGGATATGGATGAAGATATCATTAGATAGGAGGGTAACTTCCTGGTTATCCTGGGAGATATCTATGTCGTCTTGCTGGGATAAGGCATTCACAGGTCCCATTTGTGTGCCAGGTACAGGGGTGAAGAAGAGGTCAAAGTCTTGAAGGAACAGCATCCATCATCCTTGTTTCCTGGATAACTTATGGGGTTGTTTAAAGTAGGCAAGGTTTTTATGATCAGTGATGATTGTCACAGGGAGTCCCATTCCTTGTAGGTAATGTTTCCATTCTTCAAGAGCATGGATTACTCTGAGGAGTTCCTGGTTGTAGATGTTGTAGTTTTTCTCTGCAGGGGATAGGGTTTTCGAGAGGTAGGCGCAGGGGTGTAGATCTCTGTTACTGTCAGTTTGCATGAGGACCGCTTTGGTAGCTGTTAACGATGCATCAGTCATGACAGTGAAAGATTTCGTGATGTCAGGCATCAGGAGGACAAGTTCCTGGGTGAAGGTTTTTTTTATAGCCTGGAAGGTGTCATCACATTCCTTGGTCCATTCCCATTTGGCCCCTTTCTTGGTTAGATCATGTAGTGATTGTGCTTTGGTGGAGAAATTTGAGATGAACTTCCTATAGAAGTTGCAGAACCCAATAAATGATCAGATTGCTTTGACTGATTGAGGAGGTTGCCATTCATGGATGGCTTCCAGTTTTACTGGATCCATCTGAATCCAATCTGCTTGGATGATCATTCCAAGGTATTCCACTTCTTCTTTGTTGAAGAAACACTTTTTCAGTTTCAGCAACAGGTGGTATTCTCTAAGGCATTGGAGGACCTGATGAATTTGTTCCTGGTGTAAGGCAGGGTCGTCAGAGTGAATGAGAATATCATCCATGTAGATAATTAGCCATCCTTTGGCTATGAGGTTGGCAAAGGTTTGGTTCATTAGAGCCTGGAAGGTTGCTGGAAAATTGCATAGTCTGAAGAACATTACAGTTGGTTCAAAGAGTCCCATAGGGGTTATGAATGCTGCTTTCCACCTGTCTTGTGGTTTGATGAGGACATTGTTATATCCCCATCAGATGTCCATTTTGGTAAAGATGGAAGATCTCTTGAGTTGATCAACAAGGTCAGAGATGAGTGGGAGTGAGTAGGCATTCTTAGTGGTATGGGAGTTTAGGTATCGGTAATCCTGACAAGGTCATATGGATCCATCCTTCTTTGGTATGAAGAAGAAGGAGGATGCTTGTGGGGATTTGAATGGGGCTATTTTCCCAGATTTCAAATGTTCATTGATGAAATCTTTACAAGCTTCCTTTTCCTTGGGGTTTAAGGGATATATCTTGACTATTTGGATATGAAGGTTCCGTCGAGATCTATACCATGATCAAATGGTTGAAAAGGGGGGAGTTCATCACTTTCTCGTTCTGCAAAGATGTCAGCAAAGCCCTCGTATTCTGAGGGAAGTGGTTCTCCTTCGTGTGGATCTTTTACAGTGAGTTCTGTTGCTAGTGTGGTTTTCCTAATGAAGTTTTCTATCTTTTTGTCCATTTTCTTTTTCCATAGTTTGGCTATCTCCTCATCTGGATCTAGTTCCAGGTACCGGATGAGGTATCTTTGACATATAGCCCTAGGGGAATCATGTCATGGGGTTCTCAGTTTGTCTGGAAGGGTTACTTCTCCAATAGTCCAGTTTATTGCGGGATTGGTTTCTCGGAGTCAAGTTATTCCGAGGATCAGGTTTTCCTTCCCACAATTGATGACAAGAAAGTCTCTTTCCTCGTTTACTTCTCCAATTCAGACTGTAAGTGTTACTTTGTGGCAGATTATCCCTCCTTGGTTCAGGGATCCATCCATATTTTGTGCCTTCTTTGGTTTATCCTGTTGTATCTGTTTATATCCTTTCTTCTTTACTAGATCATGATCCATGAAATCTCCACTTGCTCCACAGTCTATGAGGGCAAATGTGTCGACGATTTGGTCATTTTCTTGTTCAAACAGTGAGATGGGGATTCACATAGATTGTTACACTTGTTGTACATTCTTGGTGACAACCAAGAATACCTTAGTCTCAAGGGAGGACACTCATGAAGAGGTGCAACAATGTCCTAAGAAAGGTGAAACAAAAGAGAATATCAAGTGGGCTAGGTCTTAGGGACTGGGGACTCAGGAGAGTTGAGGACACAAGAACATATACTGGATTGCATAGATGAAGTATGTGGGATAAGTACAGGACAGTGGGTATTTATAGAGTATTCCTGTGAACAAAAAAATGTTCTAGAAAGAAGGGGAATTGTGGATAAACTCGCCATTGTGAGAGAGATGGCTGTGGAGAAGGCTGTCTGTGGTGACAAAGTGAAAGGGGAAAGAAAGATAGGTAACCACCTATATGAAAGGGAAAGAAATTGTAACATAGATTCACTGTTTGGATCAGACAAGAATATTGGTGCTATTACTTCAGGATGGGAGAGCATCGACACTTTCCTCCTGTCTAAAAATCCTTCTTTGGGATTCCTTCTTCTTCAACCTGGGTTGTGGCAACAGTTTCTGGTTTGTCAATCTAGTAGAGGATGTCGAGTGTGCAGACGAGTTCCTCCTCAGTAACACCTCTCTTTTTAAGGGTGTCCTGATACTCTTCAAACCTGGTCTTCCTGATGTGTTCATTTCTGGTGGGGTTCCTCAGTAGGCAAGGAGGGGCCCGATTGTTGCTCTTTCCTTGTCCTTCTGGATGTCTGTCTTGGGGGTGGTTCCTGGTGTTACACCCAACCCAGTGACATATGAAACACTTGTTGTTTCTCATGTGTTCTGCCTTTTCTACAGGTGAAAGTCTGGTGGAGTTGATGCAAACAGCATCAACATCCATTGCATTTGGATTTTTGAAAGGTTTTCCTTTGATCTGGAAGTCTACTTTTTGTCCCTTGTGCAAGTCATCTATCCTTTTATTTTGAGTGTGGAACACTCCCGAAAGTCAGATCCATTCTGAGAGTTTGTCAGGGAGAGGGTTGATGGAGAGGATCTTGGTGGAGATCTCTGTATCTAGTCCTTTTAAGAGGTAGTTCACCTTGGTTAATTCATTGTCTATTCCCACTATGGCCTCTGTGGCCTGGAAGGCAGTGATGTAGTTGGTGTATCCTACTCCTCCCCAAGGTCCTCCTTGTTGTCCAGACATGTCATTGCCTCCATCTTGATTGTATCATACACCTTGTTGACATGTTCCCACACTAGCTCATGAGGTGACAGGTTGGATGTGAGGGCCTCATCAAGGAAATCTTGAGGGTTGGTGGTCAACATGCTGATGATGGAAGTTGAAGAGAGAAAAAAAAAAAGGATGTGGTTCAGTTACACTCTGCAACTTATACATGTATCTGACCACGTGGAAAGGCTATTCCTTCACTGAAAATACTTGGGAACTCGAAAACAATCTTTGCCACACTACCTCCATCCTTTTCACCTACAGTATAAAAAATGACATTCCCTTCATTAACAGACCATCCTCCTCACACACTCAACCTTCATTCACTATGTATGGCCTTATCCCCCTCACTTCACCTTCTGTTGAACCCCCATGCTCTCCTTCCCCACCACCTCCCAAACCTCCTGCCTCTGCTCTCCACTCTGGAACAGAAGCTAACCTAGAAAACTATAATATCTACTCCTCCTTTCTCAAGGACCCTCACCATTCTAATGGATCCTTTCATGGACTTGGGCTCTGTCATGGATGGCCTGATCCATGCCTACATGGCCAACACTTGACTAGCCCTCCATATCCTCATTCTCCACTCCCTTTGCAAGAAACTTTCATATGGGGAACTCATCCCCACTTTTATCATTCAGATCTATTGTGACCAACGAGCTGCCCTTCTCACTCCTTTACATCAATGTGATGTCAACTCCTTTATTATTGCCACCCACTGCTAACATCAATTACAACTCCTATGTTGCAACCCTTGGCCAGAACCTTCTCACTTCCATCAAGCCCACCTCAACAGTCATCCCTGGGGTCCTCTTAGCCCTGAACATCCCTGTTTCCACCAATCCTGCTATGCATGTTGTTACAATTTTCCCTTATAACCCCTCTTTTCCTTATGTCTATGGACTCATCGTCTCCCCTCGTG
Source organism: Aureoboletus auriporus (assembly GCA_038089615.1). Taxonomy (NCBI): domain Eukaryota; kingdom Fungi; phylum Basidiomycota; class Agaricomycetes; order Boletales; family Boletaceae; genus Aureoboletus; species Aureoboletus auriporus. The sequence goes on from JBBPLF010000688.1 coordinate 16,614, forward strand.
TCTTCACAAGACACCTATCCTCTTCTCCCTATTAGGTTCCTTTCATCTTTGCGCTTTACTTGTTGAGTCACGCCTTATGAACGCCTGACGAACACTTGTTGAGTCATGCTTTACCTTTTTCTTACTTAACCTTATGAATGCCTGATGAACACTTGTTGGGTCACACTTTATCTTTTTCTTACTTAACCTTACGAATGCCTGACGCACACTTGTTGAGTCACGCTTTACCTTTTTCTTACATAATGGACCAAACCTCTCCTCGTCATCATTCTCCTTATATGATGACTCGTGTTCCTTTACCCATCAATACATAGCCCACACTGCGCACATCGCCTTACGCAGTGTGCAGTCACATAGCCCTTACTGCGCTCACTGGATTGCGCAGTATCATACATCCTATAAGTAGCTACCAGACTTCGCCTGTATTTCCCCAGCTAGTTCTACACAATTCAGCGTTGTTACTTGGCACATCCACGAGCCCCAAGTGTGCGCATTGGGTAGTGAGACACTTCTTCTCTTTGCTTCGCTCACAACAAGTCTTCAAACTACTTTGAGTGTTCGCTGTGCTACGTTCCGACGCCCAGTGTTAACACATGTCGTCAAGTTGGCCATGATTGCAATGTCACTTACCCCTTCGCCTGGTGTGACTTGTGCAATTCCCTCCCATGCGCTGGTGCTGCCCACATCTCCTCCCCCATACTCCCTGAGGACCATGAGAACTGTTGTTGCCAAGCCACCACCTCCTTACCAACCTTTGAGCCTCAGTCCTCATCTACTTTATCCTCCCCTGCTCCCACTCCTATACCATGACCTGCATGCACCCCAGATTCTCCCTTCCACCCAATAGTGACAAACTGGCATGGAAAACCCATCAATTGCCCTACTTCTTCCTCCCCTCTTCTCAACGGATCTGTGTGGATTCCTGATCTGGCTAATGAAGAATTGGCTGATGGAGAAGCTTGGAATGTTCATGATTAACTCTCTAGGGTGTGTCACACTAGACTTTTCCTTTATTTGATTGTACCTCTTGGAACACTTGTTTCCTCCTTTCTTTTTATTCTTTTTTTGGTTTTATCTATGGACTAAAATGTAAAGAGGGTCATTCCAGTCTACTAAGGGGGTAATGTTACAATTTCTTAATGATAATTTAAGAATTTTTTTTTCTGCTGAAAATTTTAAAAGTTTGTTTCATTCCAAAGAACTACCAAA
>JBBPLF010000689.1:0-17810 GCA_038089615.1 Aureoboletus auriporus
GTGTCGAGGCATGTCGTTGTCATACCCTCTGAGCAAAGAATGGCTTGGGCATAATGTCGCGCGTGGAAGGTAAAAGGTGTGCCGGCAAGCAATCGTTCCGTAGTAGCAAACTGAGTATCGCAGCAGTGGGAAATACGTTCGAAAGCTCGTCAGAGCGAAGTGCCCATTTGCATTCTGCGTGACATCATGTTGAAATACAACATAACGCTCCCAGTGGGGATGGACTTTCATATATCATACTGGCAGCTGGGCCTATTTAGAGCACCTCAAATGACTGTTTTCCAGCTGCAGCCTACAAGCAAGTCAACCCAAAGGAGGACAGTGCATTTGCACTCAAAAATCTCCACAAGTACTATGTAGTGCATCCGATTGCTTTTCACATCTAGCTCGGAAGAAAGCTCAGAAGTGGGATCATAATCCGAGTCGGACTTTCAATATCATGGGAGTCAAACACTGACGTGGAATATCTGTAGCCGGATTGGAGAGGTGAATTCTTTTCGTCTTCGTCAAGGTGGGAGCAAGGTGGGAGAAACACGTCTGCTTTTCTGATCGTGAGATCCAGGTAACTGAGCCTCACCAGCATGTTCCCATTCAAGTTCTTTCAGGTTATCTGTTCTGTGTCCCCGCAGTAGCTGTCGGCTATCGAAAGGTAACAGAGGCTGTGGACGGGTTCATAATAGTCCAATGCTTCTAGTGACCCATTTGGTTTAGAGACGACCCGGCCATCAAGGACCACCAGTACAAGATGTCAACTCGATGTAGTGTGAAGATCTGTTTGCTTGCGAGATAAGTAGGTGACTATTTACTGGCTATTTATAAACAGGGATACAACTTGTCCGTTATACCAAGGCTTTTCCGGAAGGGTGTCATATAAACCGACGTGCATATGGAGCTATGCATGTGCAACCTTCCCATGCACCCATAAAGGCTTTGCCATGCTGAAGATGTGTATTTAAACGACTATCCCCCGCTCTCTTGTGGACACTACTTCTCCTGATATCCCCAGAGATGGTACTCAGTATCTTGCTGGGTGCTTTGCTCTCCACCTCCGTTGTAGATGCGGCGATTCAGAGCTCTATGCTCCGGGGGAGACATGGTATCCCCGAGATCCCCGTACCCGAGGGCCCAAGCACGAGCCCGAACGGGACTGCTCTACCGCCGATCTCTACCGTATACTACTTTGATCAGCTAATCGACCACAACAACCCCAGTCTTGGCACCTTCAAGCAACGATACTGGATGGACTGGGAATTCTACCAAGCGGGTATGATTCTCTTTCTCATTTTCTCAACCGCAAGTCAGCGCTCATGCACAAGATTATGTCTAGGTGGTCCTATCGTATTCATGACTCCAGGGGAGGTCAATGCAGCGGGTACGCTTCTCACGGACTCTCGAATTTCATGGAATCATCTGGTGCCTTCGTAGAGTACATCGGTTATCTCACGAACGCAACCATCAATGGCTTAATCGCACAGCAACAACAGGGGGCGACCGTCCTCATTGAACACCGTTTCTTCGGATTTTCGAATCCATATCCCAACCTTACCTCACAGAGTCTTGAGCTCCTGACAATCCAGCAAGCGATCGATGACCTCGCATACTTTGCGCAGACCGCTGATCTACCTATGCCCGGTGGTGATAACGTCAAACCCGATACAACCCCGTGGGTATTGGTCGGTGGGAGTTATTCCGGTGAGTAGCACATGGTTATCATGAAAACAAGAAGACGGGACGTTTTTAGGTGCACTGACAAGTTGGACAATGGTCAAGTAAGTTTGGTTTGCGCCACGAAGCGTCCAGAGTTACATAATCTCACTATAAATAGCAAGCCAGGTGTCTTCCGTGCAGGATATGCGTCATCAGCCGTCGTGGAGGCGATTACGTGCGTTTTCGCGTTCTTGTATTACTTCTTTGGTTCTGATCCGTCTTCAAACTGTATAGAGACTATTATAACTACTTCACGCCTATTCGTGTTCATATGCCGCAGAACTGTTCTTCTGATGTTCAAGCCGTCATTGCGTACCTTGACCAGATATACGCTCAGAACGATACTGGCGCTATCGAGAGCTTGCAAGACACTTTTGGACTTGGCCGTCTTTCGCATGTCGATGACTTTGCTGCTGCTTGTAAGTCCATCCTCTACCCTCTGCCTGAATTTTGATACGCACATTGCGTAACCACAGTACAAAATAATTTGTTTGAATGGCAAGAATTGCAGCCCGATACGGGCCCTGATTCGATGTTCTTTGAGTTTTGTGATGCACTGGAAGTGAAGGATGGTGTGAGTGCACCAGCAAGTGGATGGGGTCTAGAGAATGCCATCGAGTCCTGGGGATCGTTCTGGAACACCACCTACTACGATTATCGTAAGTCATCACATGGACAGTCGACCGGGAAATTGATGCTCTCTCGTAACCTTCTTTACACAGTATGCGGCGACACAGATGTGCAGTAAGATTTTCAGATCGTGATATGGTATTCGAGGTATTGATGTATGTGTTTCCTTTTGCAGGACGTGCCTCGGAACCTATAACACCAGTCAGTCGTATTGGACGAACGTCACCGTGAACGATTCCAACCGGTCGTGGTTCTGGATGGTTTGTAACCAAGTTGGGTATTACCAAGTTGGTCCCCCCGAGGGAGAACCCGCGATCGTGAGTCGTATCCTACAGCCCATATACGACGAGGTCTGTTCCTGTGCATACTGGTGGTTGTGGACACGTTCTGAAGGTGTCATATCAGAGGCAATGTGTCAATATGTTCCCAGATAAGTTTTCGTCGCCCCCGTCGCCGTCTGTTGCCGTGGTAGACGCCAAATATGAAGGCTGGAACGTTGAAATTGATAGAATATTTTTTGCCAACGGTCTTCGTACGTGTCATTAATTTTGTTTTACATTCGGCTCTCAGGCTCACGAATATAATTTGCACTACAGGTGACCCTTGGCGTGACACGACTGTTTCTGCAGACGGTCTCAACAAGTCCAATACGACTACGCAGCCCATTTACGAGAGTAATGGGTTCCACTGCTCTGATCTGCTCACTGAGAACGGTGTCGTCGATGAGACGATCTACGTCGTTCAGATGGCGGGTCTTGAGTACATGAAGACGTGGCTCTCATGATATGTCAAGACTACTAAGCACATGCGTACCTGTAAACTGGATATACGTACCTATGTTGACGTATATACCTTCATCTCCTCAGGGAGAGATGGTGATCACACGCAAACATCGGTTGGTCTTGAGGTTAAAGAGATCCACCAGCGGAATCGAAACCTATGCGACATCCAACTTAAACCCAATGAAAGGAAGCGCGGGAAGCAGGAACAATCTACACAAACTTGAGTTGCCAGTGAGGGTAGGGTGAAGGAGAGTATGTAACAATTCTGGAGAGTAAACAAGGACCTGGGTGGCATTATATCGGAGAGCTTGCATCAAATAACAAGGGTTTTCTTTGGCGTACTCAAAGTCGTGCTATTTTAACCTTGCAAGTAGTCGTTTGATGGAACACAAGTTGATAGTTGTGATGCTTATCATGCACCCCCTTCTTACCATCCATTGATGTATATTCACATTCCTGGATCGTACGCGCAAGTGTTCAAGGTTGATCGATCGATTTCCACTTTCTTCAGTCACTCTTCGCCCTTCTAATGGAATATTTGTTAGTCAGAAAAAAAAAGGACCGCGCAACCTTGTACTCATGCAGCCAAGCGGCAAACTGTCATATGGCGGTACCAGCACGTTGAAAATGACAGCGAGAAATTCGCGACAGTCCAAGAACCCAATGACAGGTCAGTGAACAAGCCGCAAGACCTACTGGACGAACGAGCTGGTGAGGGGACAGGAAAGGTCGACTATAGCGTCAAGACGGTAGGCGATTCAGATGAGGGGGAGAAAAAAAGGTAGGTTCGGGTGATGCCTGGGCGTGGGATGTCCGGCGTGGTCCGTGGCTGCAGTGGCACACTCAACCATTATCCTCCGCCGCACTTCTTCCATTAGATTCCATCTAACCCAACCACCTTCCTTGTTGCGTGACAGCCAGTTGGCATGGAAAAGTGCCGTTAATAGTTGGTCATTCTTTCTCATTGCGTACTACCAGGAGAACGATTGGATGAGTTGAAGGTTCCCTCGATCGAACGCAATGTCGCCTTCACCGTGATTGTCCGCGCACGTGCCCTAGAATGAGTGAGAGAAAGCATGAAGAAGAGACTGAATTCAAGACACCGTCCCAGCGGACGGCCGGGGTCGTGCTTTCACTCCGCTGCGGCGCTGCCTGAGTTGCGGCGCGCCGATTGTCGACAGCTGTTGGCGCGGGTTATGATCGGATCATTGACACAAACGGACAACAGTGACAGCTGAAATGAAATGTCAATTCCGTAAAGTAACGTTACTTCAACTAACGTCATCGCCTCTACAAAATGAACGAACTTGTCTGGTATGTGCTCGCTTCCACTCCTTCCTGCTCCTTCAGCGAGAGATGGTAATCATCATTCTGCTCGGGGCATTGCTTACTACCTCCTTGGTAGATGCCGCAATTCCGAATGCCATGCTGCGCGGGAGACCTCTTTTACCCAAAATTTCTGTTCCCGAACGCTCAGTCACGGGCACGAACGGGACTGGTACCCTACCACCGATCACCACCATATACGATTTCGATCAACTCATTGACCACAACAACCCCAGTTGTGGTACATTCAAGCAACGATACTGGATGAACTGGGAATTCTATCAACCTGGTATATGTCTCGCTCTCTCCACCACAACTCGGCATTCATATACAACGTCGTGTCTAGGTGGTCCTATCATACTTCTGACTCCGGGGGAGGAAAACGCAGAGGGTAGGCTTCTCGGGGAACTTCAAGCCCCATACACTCATTTCATCCCTCTGTAGGCTATACTCATTACCTCACGAATGCAAGCGTCAACGGAATGATTGCACAGCAACACCAGGGGGCGACCGTCCTCATTGAACACCGTTTCTTCGGATTTTCGAATCCTTATCCCAACCTCACTTCACAGAGTCTTCAGTTCTTGACGATCCAGCAAGCCATCGATGACCTCGCATACTTTGTGCAGACTGCAGACCTTCCTATGCCCGGTGGTGATAACGTCAAGCCCAACACAACCCAATGGGTATTGATCGGTGGAAGTTATTCTGGTGAGTAGCGCATGTTTCATGAATAGTAATAGTTGTCAAGGAAACTGAGCAACTGAGCGCTGTTCTAGGTGCACTGACAAGCTGGACAATGGTCAAGTAAGTTTATACCACGGAGACCCGGAGTTATTGTATCATCTCACTATGAATAGTAAACCGGGTGTCTTTCGTGCAGGGTATGCGTCATCGGCCGTCGTGGAAGCTATTACGTGCGTGTTCATCGGGTGTGCTCGTGTCTTCTCCTTCTAATCCACTCTCGAAATGCATAGGGACTATTATAACTACTTCACGCCTATTCGCGAGTATATGCCACAGAACTGCTCCTCTGACGTTCAGGCCGTCGTTGCATACCTCGACCAGATATACGCTCAGAATGATACAGCTGCTATCCAGGATTTGAAGGACACATTTCGGCTTGGGAGCCTCTCGCATGTCGACGACTTTGCTGCTGCTTGTGAGTTTCAGGTCCATTTCCTAGAACCAAAACTCATGTACGCAATACATGATCACAGTGCAGATCAATTTGTTCGATTGGCAGGGCCTGCAGCCTGATTCAGGTCCTGGTTCAATATTCTTTAAGTTCTGTGACGCGCTGGAAGTAAAGGACGGTGTGATGGCACCCGCAAGTGGATGGGGTCTCGAGAATGCCATCAAGTCCTGGGGATCGTTCTGGAACAGCACCTACTACAATCACAGTAAGTCGTCGCGAAGGAATCATTGAATGATAGCCTCCGACGATTATTTCCTTGTTTGCTCAGCATGCGGCGACGTTGACCCGGAGTAAGTGGTTTAGATTGTGACGTGGTGTTCGAAGTGCTGATGTGCAGTCATGTCGTCACGCAGAACGTGTCTCGGGACATATAACGCCAGTACACCCTATTTTACAAGTATCACCGTGAACAATTCCAACCGGTCGTGGTTTTGGATGCTTTGTAACCAACTTGGGTATTACCAAGTGGGTCCCCCTGAGGGTCAACCCGCGATCGTGAGTCGGATCTTACAGCCCATCTACCTCGAGGTTTGTTTATACATGGTTGTGTCAGTGAGAGACATTCTGACAATCTTCGTATCAGAGGCAATGTGTCAATATGTTCCCGGATAAATTTTCGTCACCTCCGTCGCCGGCTGTTGCTGAGGTAGACAGTATGTATCAAGGTTGGAATGTTGAGGTGGATAGACTCTTCTTTGCCAATGGCCTTCGTACGTGTCTCGCTTTTGTCTCTGTATTAGCGCTCAAGATTTACTCCACACTATAGGTGATCCTTGGCGCGAGGTGACAGTTTCCGCAGACGGTCTCAACAAGTCGAATACAACCACACAGCCCATTTACGAGAGTAATGGGTTCCACTGTTCTGAATTGCTGACTAAGAACGGTGTCGTTGACTCGACGGTGTACGACGTCCAAATGGCAGTTCTTGGGTACATGAAGATGTGGCTTTCATGATAAGACTTACGTACATACTGAATGGTGCGGATGTCTATTCAGTATATTTCAAAATAAAAAATCAAGACGAGGTGTTGACTGCGAAGAATTGCGCAATGCCACATATCAACCCGTACGAGCATCTCGAAGTTATTGAGATGTAAGAGGGGAAAATCGGATTAACTCGGGGCGCCGCGGTGCGGCACTTGCGAAGCTGCAGGTCATCTATGATTGAATTTAAGCTCAAGGATGGCGAACTTTCCTGTCATCTCATTCGAATTTAAAATCCATACACAGCTATAACGACCTGCAATAGTATGAGCGAGCACAACGATGCGCATTCATCGTCTGTGACAAAACACGAGCTTAAGCAAGCGTGAAACCGACAAACCAGGAGCCTCCAGAGCAACCACGCACGAGGGTATGAGGCTATGACGGCTATACGAATCTGTCGAAGCTCACCAGGACAGGTTGAGATTGGAAAGCAGAAGCGATGAGACGTTGAGGATCGCGACAGTGGATGTCGAGTAGTATGAATTGGTACTACTGTACAAACAGCGTGCAATCTGCGACCCGTCAGACTCACCAGAGATTGCGGCAGAGACAGACGAACGCATGTCTACTAGTCGGAGAAGAAAGGCCTGACGTCACGACGACGATGACAAAGCAGTGAGGACCGACCCAGTCACCCAACTTTGAAAAAAATGTGACTACAAACGTAACACATGCAAGACACGGAGCGCCAGGCTGAACAGACATGTCTGTCCAACGGCTACATTCTCCAGTGCAAGCTTGCCTTTTACCACAACTCTTTCAACAAAGCTCGGTCGCCGCGGGCACGCGACAACTTGAACTTTTGGGTACCATCTCATTTCGATTCCAGTAAGTCAATTACGAAAATAATCAGTTTCATGAGTTGAAGCTTTCTTCCCAGGGTTGACTAGGAGAGGTGCAAGATGTGATCGAATGTATATAAAGGTACCATGGGAATGGATCTACCAGGATCTTCTAGGATGAATGTCGTGTGTATGCGTGTGGAGTGTTCCCCGATCTTTGAGGCGCAGCTGTGAGTCGGAAAAGTTCGGGCCACACGCTCCTCACCACCCGGACCAAATGAGGTTGGCCGGATCAATGGGGTGCGTTTCGTAGTCAAGAACTGCTGTTTACCGTGACGATGCGTCAGGTGGGCCGTGGCCAAGAGATGTTGAGAATTTTTATGTGCGTATAAGAGCGTACGTGGTGCTCTGTCATCATTGACCCCACTCCTTCAGCGAGACATGTTACTCGCTATCTGGCTGGGAGCATTGCTCATCACCTCCTTTGTAGATGCAGCAATTCCGAATACCTTGCTGCGCAGGAGACCTCGTACCCCCAAAGTTCTCGCACGGGCCGAACGCTCATTCACGAACTCGACCGGGTCTGCTTTACCCCCAATCACTACGGTATACTACTTTGATCAACTAATTGACCACAACAACCCCAGTCTCGGTACCTTCAAGCAACGATTTTGGATGAACTGGGAATTCTATCATTCTGGTACATCTCTCCTTGTTAGCCACAATCAGGCGGCATTCATGCACGAATCTAGGTGGTCCTATCATACTCACCACTCCAGGGGAGGAAAACGCCGACGGTATGCTGCTCACGGAAGTCTCAGGCTTCACTTGATCATTTGACGCTTTTGCAGGGTATGAAAGCTACCTTACGGAGCTGACAATCAGTGGCATGATCGCACACCAACAACAAGGGGCGGCCGTTCTCATCGAGCACCGTTTCTTCGGATTTTCGAATCCTTATTCCAACCTCACCTCACAGAGTCTTGAGCTCTTGACAATACAGCAAGCGATCGATGACCTTGTCAACTTTGCTCAGACTGCTGACCTCCCTATGCCCGGTGGTGATAACGTCAAGCCTGACACAACCCCGTGGGTATTGGTCGGGGGAAGCTATGCTGGTGAGTAGCACATGGATGATAATCGTTGTCAGGGAACTAGAGCGACTGAACGCTGTTCCAGGTGCACTGACGAGCTGGACAATGGTCAAGTAAGTTTATGCTTGGAAGACCTGATGTTGTATCATCTCATCATGAACAGTAAACCTGGCGTCTTTCGTGCAGGATATGTATCATCAGGCAATGTGGAAGCGATTACGTGTGTTCACCCTGTGCCTTGTGTCTTGTACCTCTGATTCACCTTCAAACCACACAGGGACTATTATGGTTACTTCACACCTATTCGCGAATACATGCCGCAGAATTGTTCTTCTGACGTTCAAGCCGTCATTGCGTACCTTGATCGGATACATGCTGAGAATGATATGGCCGCTATCCGGAGTTTGCAGGACGCGTTTGGACTTGGCAATCTCTCACATGTCGACGATTTTGCTGCAGCTTGTACGTTCATCATCTACTTCCTCGAACCGAAAATTGATACGCGTCATACGTAACCACAGTGCAAAATAACTTGCTTGATTGGCAGACCTTGCAGCCTGGTTCAGGTTCAGGTTCCCTGTTCTTTGAGTTTTGCGATGCGCTGGAAGTGAAAGATGGTGTGAGTGCACCCGCAAGTGGATGGGGTCTCGAGAATGCCATCAAATCCTGGGGGTCGTTCTGGAAAAACACCTATTATGCTCACAGTAAGTCATCGCAAGGAATGGGCCGTTGAACAAGAGATACCTTCTGACGTTATTTTTTCTGGCCCAGTGTGCAGCGATACAGACGCGGAGTAAGTTATGCAGACATTGAGATGGTCTTCGAGATGCTGATTGGCACCCATATCGCTATGTAGGACGTGCCTTGGGACGTATAACGCCAGTGAACCATATTGGACGAACGTCAATGTCAACAATGGCGCCCGCTCGTGGTTCTGGCTGCTTTGCAACCAAATTGGATTTTTCGTAGTGGGTCCCCCCGAGGGTCAACCTGCGATCGTGAGTCGCATTCTCAAGCCGATATACGAGGAGGTCTGTTCATGTGTATATTCATGACGGTGGGTGACCCGTTCTAATGATATCCACATCAGAGGCAATGTGTCAACATGTTCCCGGAGAAATATTCGTCCCCTCCGTCGCCACCCGTTGCAGAGGTAAACAGCAGGTATCAGGGCTGGAACGTCGAGGTGGATAGACTGTTCTTCGCCAACGGTCTTCGTATGTCATACTTTGGTTGTTTTTGATTCAGGCTCACGACATGCTTTACACTATAGGTGACCCTTGGCGTGAAGGGACTGTTTCTGCACAGGGTCTCAAGAAGCCCAATACGACCACGCAGCCCATCTACGAGAGTGATGGGTTCCATTGCTCTGATTTGTTCATTTATAGTAGCACAGAAGATGAGACGATTTTTATCCTTCAGATGGCAGCCCTTCGGTATATGAAGTCCTGGCTCTCATGATTGTTTGGACAACGTACGGGAGGACTTCTAGCCTTCCCCAATATTTCTAGTACTGCTGTTGCAGTTCTTCGGACCATCGGTGGGTGAACTGAACTTTTTCTTTGAGTGAATCTCGAAAGTTGGTACATAGAGCGTTCCACATGGATCCAATAGATACCACTGGCAGAATGATGAAAAGTATACTGCATCAGTAAATCTTGCACTAGGTAGTTTGCGGTCACGGTAAGAGAAAGTCTAAATAAAGCCACTATCGATGTCGATCAGCAAACTTGAGCCTAGTCTGTAACTCATTAGATTACGAATTCGTTCATATGGCATGATGGGAGGACGTTAATAGGGACGCCTTGGGACTGTGGTCGTGGTACCGGGGGTAGAACAATGGGACAACTGGATTGAGCTGATTGCAAGACTCGGAACAGTCAATTGTCACGAATAATAATCTTCTGTTCCGTTGCTATGCGACTTGGCTCGGCTGGCTGAGGGGCAAGCTCGTCACTATCAACAGGCGCGGGATCCTCACGGCTGCCAGCCTCAGGACCATCTCTGTCCTGATCCCCATCCCCGTCCGTCTCCTCTCCAGGAGTCCAGGTTTCCTGAACACGAGTTCCATTCCACAAACAAGTCTGCGTCCTTGCGCTGTCGCTCGAACGCGGCCGTGTCGCGTTCCTACCTGATATGGCGCGTCGTGGAACAAAAAAAATACGTGAAGGGGGTATGTCCGCCAAGATCTTGAAGCCACTCCATACTCGCGCTGCCTGCTCTCGCTTTGTAGACGTGGCACTCGCCGCTGACTGCACCCGCGCTCTGAGCCCTGCATGCTCGTCATCCTTTCGCGTGCAGGCGGAGGGTCATTTCTTGCGGGACATGGGCGCGTTGACGCGCGAGTGGGGTGAGTGCATGGCAGGATCCGGTCGTGCGTGCGTGCGCGTTGGATGACGTCGGCATGGTACGACGTGGCAAGAAGCTCGGTGACCCACCTCTGACCGTCGCCCGATGTACGTTGGAAAGCTGTTTACTACTGTTCGTTGTTAGTCTGGTGACCAGACCACCCATGAGGCAAGCGGCAAGCCGTCGATGGGTTGCCTCAATGGCATAGACGGTCTGGTCACGTCCTATGGCGGTGCCAGCGCAAAGGTCGCAGCCGCGACACCAAGAACTTGAACCCTAATGACAGGTCAGCGAGTTGATGACAAGACCGTTGACACCGCCAACCCGAACGTGACAACCGCGGGGCCAGCAGAATAAGTCGCAAGATCCACTGGTCGAGTCATTGGACGAACGAGCTGGTGAGGGGACTGGAAAGGTCGAGGATACTAGTAGCTTCGAGGCGATGGGCGATTCAGATGAGGGGGAGAAAGAGGCAGAGGGATTGGAGGCCAGCCGCCAGGTGGGGCGTGATCTAGGGTTGCAGTGGCGCACTCCGAGTCAGCCATCGTCTGCCGGTGTCTTGAACCTGAACGTTGAACCACCCCCGCCTTCCTCGTTGCATGACAACCAGTTGGCGCGAAAAATGTTGTTCAATTGTGTCTTCAAAGCTTAAAACAGTCACTGGCACAGTGAAGGTGACATTCTCATGGCCCTCTGGGCGCCTCTGGACCGAAGCCCAACTAACTTGAATAGTACTAGTACACCCCTTGGCAACCTGTACCTGGTTTATGTCCTACATCGTGTTACCACCCCAACAGGACACTGGCAAAAATTGGATCACTAGTACATGCATCCTCACGAATATGATTGAGGGGCTCGAACTGGAACGAACTGGAACAGTTACCAAAACGGCAGTAGTTTGCAATTCGCACCTTCAAGGAATTGGGTTCGATCGATCGAAACCTTGAACTCATCCAATCATTCCACTAGGTACGCGATGGAAAGAATAACCAGCTCGCAACCGCCAGGCTCCGTTGCGGACAAATTATTGACAGCTGTAAACTGACATTACTGACAGTGACAACTGAAACCTCAACTCCGTATGATAAGCAACGTCAACTTTCAACTAACGTGATCACCTCTACAAAATGAACAAACTTGCGCGGTGCGTGCTCACTTCAACTCCTTCCTTCTCCTTCAGCGGGAGATGATATTTACCATTCTGCTCGGGGCTTTGCTTACTACCTCCTTGGTAGATGCCGCAATTTCGAATGCCATGCTGCGCGGGAGACCTATTATCCCCAAAATCTCTGTCCCAGAACGCTTAGCCATGAGCACGAATGGGACGGGTACTCTGCCGCTGATCACCACCATATACGATTTTGATCAACTCGTTGACCACAACAATCCCAGTCTTGGTACCTTCAAGCAACGATACTGGATGACCTTGTCTACTTTGCTCAGTCTGCTGACCTCCCTATGCCCGGTGGTGATAACGTCAAACCTGACACAACCCCGTGGGTATTGGTCGGAGGAAGTTATTCTGGTAAGTAGTACTAAATGGTAATTGCTGTCAAGGAAATAGAGCAACTGAGCGCTGTTCTAGGTGCATTGACAAGCTGGACAATGGTCAAGTAAGTTTATACCACGGAGACCCGGAGTTATTGTATCATCTCACTATGAATAGTAAACCAGGTGTCTTTCGTGCAGGGTATGCGTCATCAGCTGTTGTAGAAGCTATTACGTGCGTGTTCATCGGGTGTGCTCGTGTCTTCTCCTTCTAACCCACTCTCGAAATGCATAGGGACTATTATAACTACTTCACGCCTATTCGCGAATATATGCCACAGAACTGTTCCTCTGACGTTCAGGCCGTCGTTGCATACCTCGACCAGATATACGCTCAGAATGATACAGCTGCTATCCAGGATTTGAAGGACACATTTCGGCTTGGGAGCCTCTCGCATGTCGACGACTTTGCTGCTGCTTGTGAGTTTCAGGTCCATTTCCTTGAACCAAAACTAATGTACACAATATGTGATCATAGTGCAGATCAATTTGGCTGATTGGCAGGCCCTGCAGCCTTATACAGGTCCTGGTTCAATGTTCTTTAAGTTCTGTGACGCGCTGGAAGTAAAGGACGGCGTGATTGCACCCGCAAGTGGATGGGGTCTCGAGAATGCCATCAAGTCCTGGGGATCGTTCTGGAACAACACCTACTACAATTACAGTAAGTCGTCACGAAGGAATCATTGAGTGATAGCCTCCGACGATTATTTCCATGTTTGCTCAGCATGCGGCGACGTTGACCCGGAGTAAGCGGTTTAGATTGTGACGTGGTATTCGAAGTGCTGACGGGCAATCATGTCGCCACGCAGAACGTGTCTCGGGACATATAACGCCAGTACACCCTATTTTACAAATACCACCGTGAACAATTCCAACCGATCATGGTTCTGGATAGTTTGTAACCAAGTTGGGTATTACCAAGTGGGTCCCCCCAAGGGTCAACCCGCGATTGTGAGTCGGATCCTACAGGCCGTGTACACCGAGGTTTGTTCATACATCTGATTGTGTCAGTGAGAGACATTCTGACAATCTTCGCATCAGAGGCAATGTGTCAATATGTTCCCGGATAAATTTTCGTCACCCCCATCGCCGACTGTTGCTGAGGTAGACAGTATGTATCAAGGTTGGAATGTTGAGGTGGATAGACTCTTCTTTGCCAATGGCCTTCGTACGTGTCTCGTTTGTCTCCGTGTTAGTACTCAAGGTTTACTCTGCACTATATAGGTGATCCTTGGCGCGATGCGACGGTTTCCGCAGACTGTCTCAACAAGTCGAATACGACCACACAACCCATCTACGAGGGTGATGCATTCCACACCTCGGATATGGTCGCTAAGAACGGTGTCGTTGACTCGACGGTGTACGACGTCCAAATGGCAGCTCTTGGGTACATGAAGATGTGGCTTTCATGATAAAGACCGCTATATATCTACGTACATACAACTTATATCTAAAAATGCGCGTACTTTTTATTCAGCGTATTTCAGAATCAAGGCGAGGTGTCCATTGCGAAAGATTGCGCAACGCCATCAGCCCGCAAGAGGTATCTAGAAATTATTGAGGGGAACATGCAATGGGCTAACAAGAAAGTTGAGACCTTGGGTATATATACAAACAACGAGCCTCATCATCCAGACAAGATGTGAGAGGGGAAGATCGGAACTCCGAGCGCCACAATGCGGCCCCAGCGGCACTTTCGAAGCTACAGGTCATCGCACCAACCATTCATGATCGAATTCAAGCTCAAGGATGACGAACTCTGGTTCCCGTCATCTCGTTCGAATCCGAACCATACACAGCTAGTTAGATTACGACGGCTGATATGGACACCTTGGGACTGTGGTCATCGTACCAGGAGTAGAACAAGGGGACAACTGATTGCGACGTGGCAAGACGTCGGCAACCCACCTCTGACCATCCCTGATGTACGTTCGAGTTGGAAAGTTGTTTACTGCTGTAACCTGTTACAGTTTCTCAACGAAATGTCGCTTAGCGCTGGGTCATCGTTGGGTAAACTCTTTTTTTTTTTGCTGTCACTCTACGGTGCGTGCGTGATGATCGAGGACGAGAAACCGCTCCGAGGCGTGCACCCCATGCCAGTAACTACCAGCAGTAGTACTCGTACACGTCGTTCGCTTGCGTATAACTCGTTACGTGTCTACTCCTGAAACCCACCCACGCTACGCACCCCCTCGACCAACCGCTGATACTCGCGCAACAGCTCCCCCACTTCCGATACACGAATATCCTGCTCGGTGCACTCCATGAACCGACGATTCGGGGGTGGCAACACCCGTCCGATGGGCAACGTGCCTCGCTGTACCGCCTCTCCGCCATGCCCGCGCCTTGACATGCCTGCCATCCCGTGCGTCAGCCGATCGGTGAGGTCGGTTAGGCCTTTGCGCCTCCGAGATGGGACGGTCGTCTTGTGCTTCGTGCGTCCGCTACTGAGCATATTCTCAAAACTCTTGATGCTCCGCGCATCGTGCGCTTCTTCCTCTCCCTCTTCGCCTTCTTCCTCGTCACCCTCACCCTCTTCTTGGCCATCTGCCTCGACCTCGGCTTCCTCATTTCCATCTTCCGTATCCTCGCCCTCACTTCCCTGCGTACTCCCCTCTTCTTCCTGTGACGCAGGCACCTGGACTTCCTCGACCCGTCCACGCAATGACGGGGGCCTCGACACCACCTCTACCAACTCCCTCTGCCCCTCCTCAGGCTGACCCCTGCCCTTCCCATGTCCCGCCAACCCCACCGTCAGCCCTGCAATCGAAAAACCCGTCTCGCGACGAAGCACTGGTCGAACGCCCCACGCGGCTGCGTCTGTCTGCCTCGCGCCCGTGACAGCGGACGTCGGGACGGTTTGGGTTTGACCCGGCAAAAAGGCGCGGAGGACTCCAAAAGACGAGTCGACGACACCCGAAATGACTTTGTTGGCCGACCCGGCGATAGCGTCGACCCCTTGTTCGACGCGTCCGCGTAAACTCGCGGGGTCCGGTATTGTTGACGCGATCGGAGATTCAGGCAAGTTGGGACGCGTGATCGGAATGGGCGTCAAGTCCGCCGTACTATGAAGACGTGAGGAATGACGCCAAGGGGAAGAAGAAACCAACGGGCACACCTGAGCACCTTATTCTCACTCTCTCCGAGCCCAAGTGCACCGAGATCGACGTTTTCGAGAAATTCTGCAACGGCCATGAGGTTGATGAGACAGTAGCTTTCTTCGCCGCCGAAGGCTTGGTTTCGGAAGCGTTGTGTGTAGAGGAGATGAGATACGAGTCTGCTGGGGTTTGCTTTGACGACGGAAAAGATGAGAATGGGGAGGAGAACGTCGCCAGAGATGGGTGAGGGTGTGGGTGGTGCATCTTCAGGGGGTAATGTTTGATTGGCGGGCATCGATGGACTTTCTATCTCCAACGGTGAAGCAACGCGGATGGAAGGGCTGGCGTCGACCTTGACAGATTCGTCTCGACTTTTCAGACGAACGGGAGGGATTTTCGAGAGGCCGTCTATACTACATGAGGTGTCATGCACGCATATGGTTTCAGGTATACTGACCGACAACAGATTTGTGGGCAGAGACCAAGACGGCTGCCTTTTCGCGGGGAGAGCGCGCAGTGGTGTCCAACTGCGCCAAGGCTAGAATACAATGAGAGCTGGGGACGAGCTAGAAATGAAATCGAACATACTTTCTCCACACGTACGGACGATAGCATCCACCTCCGCGTGGTTTGCATTGCCAATATCAACGTCAAGATGTTCTAGACCTAGATCAAGCATGTTGAGGGCAGCAATGCGACTCGAAAGCGCTTCGTTGTGAGAGGCATCATCCGAAGTGGACGGAAGAAATAACCTGCGAATGGGTTTAGTCATTACGAAAGCCTGAAGGTCATGACTCGCCTGTCATAGAGAAGGGTACACAAGGTGGCCTCAACTGTCTCGAGAACGTCGTGTATGCGAGCTTCGTCCGCTTCGCCTTGTCTGAGCTCTTCTTCGACGGACCTATAAAAGGCCTGAAACTTGTCTGCCAATTGCTCAGGTTTGTCGAGCACGCTATTGACGGCGTACGCGAAGCGATTTGGGTTCCCGCCAATATCCTGGAGCTTTTTCTTGCCCGCGGGAACCTTGACAAAGGGGAGATAGGGGAGGGAGAATGTATGTACGCGTTCGACGAGCCAGGGGGGTTGGTCATTGAGCGCGATGGCAATCTCGCCTTTGAGTGCGTTGATGATGCTGGTGGAAATTTCTGTTTTAGAGAGGACGGTGTCAATGACGAGGACATTAATGTCGATGGTGGTGTCAATGTCAGTGGGTGGAGCGGTCGTTGCGGTCGTCGGTGTCGGTGTTGTCGTGGGTGGTGGGGGTGGTGTTGAGGGTCGCTGTCCAAAGAGGGACGCAAAGGGCATGAGCCGTGGCGTTGTCTGTGCGGCGCGTGCATTGAGTCGAGGTGGAAGGGGCGGTTTAGTCGAGCGAGCGGGGAGTGGCAGCGTGGCCGAGGCAGAGATAGCAAAGAAGGGATAAGATGACTCGCTAGGAAAAGCGGGCAACGGTGGCAGCGATGTCGCGAATGGCTTGGCAGTGGAGCGAAACGAGAGGACGTCGTTGGCGAGATGTCCGCGCAGACCGGAGAGAGTGACGACGGCGGTGTCGATGAGATGGTCTTGCACGAGATCAACAGTGATCGCGTCGGTGCCCGTCTCGGTTGGGAGCAACAATGTCGCGCGAGACTTGGCGAGGACGGTCCAAATCTCGGACCATTCGTCGCCGTCGTGTGCGATCTTGTCGAGTATCGCCCACCCGACAGAGCCCGCGTCGAGGCCAATTTGTTGTGCTGCGGCTCTGAGGTTCGCGAGTTTCGTGTTTCGTCGGGGTGTGTAGGGCACATATTCGTTCAGGAGGGGGTGTACCGCGAGTGTCTCGCGCGAGGGCGTCCGTGCGAGGGGGCTCCCCTGTACCGTGAGTTTACCGTTCATCGTGGCCATGCGTAGACTATATCCAGCTCACACGGCTTTCAAACGCTCACCACAAGGAAACCCGTCTCACTGGCAGAAGTGATGGATATTGACACGGCCTACGGAGACCACGTCAACTTCAAGACTCGCTTTGCCTGACCCGTCGTACGTCCAGGCCGAAGTTAATATGTTAAATACTCTCTGACTCGGAGCAGGACCGTGACGCGTGACGTCTCCGCCTACATATCCAGACATCGACGAGGCTTGCCCAGACCAGATCATGTCAACCTCAAGGCCGCTCTCATGGTGCGTCTCCTACGCCGTTATCCTTCGCTCACTCCCTTTCCAGAACCTCGACGAAGAGCTGACCAAGATGGACCGTTTCCAGTGCGACACTCTCGCCACATACATCTACCTCTGAAAGCTCGTCTCTCTCGAAGCCTAAGACAAGGCTGCTC
>JBBPLF010000690.1:0-17804 GCA_038089615.1 Aureoboletus auriporus
TCATCCAATCAGGTGACTTGTCATGTGATAGGCCTAGAATCTTGGTTATGTAATATGAAATATGAATAAGAAAACCAAGATTCTCAACAGGATGGAGACTTCTAGGGAGACAAGGGATCCAAAGGATCAGAGGATGATGCAAGGTATGATGCTATTCCAGGTAGGTCAAGCGTAAAGTACATCATTGGTATCATAGGGTTTATATAGGGAAGAGAAAAGGGAATTGCTAAGCAATAGAATGTGAAGGAATTCCTAAGAATGTTTAATAATACACAGTGAATGGGACAGAAGAGGAAACAATGATGTCAAGTAGACTGTACAGCAGGACATGTGTCTGATAGGAATGCGCAAAGAAGTAAGCAAGATGACAAGAAGAGAAAATGAATAGGGGTGAATTGTAACACTGTCTGAGTGCAGCTTGACACATCACTATTAGTATTAATGCATCCATGAACCTCATACATACTCAAAACCTTTCCTATTGATGCCTACATTAGAATAATTGGATTAGCTTTTTCACAGTAAAGTGGGATGAGCATTTTAGATGAGCATTTGACCTGCTCCTTGGCCGAAGGCCCAAGCACGAGCCGCAGGCTCGAATGAATTCTGGAGCAAACAGTTCATACGGATTCCAGAACAAGGCGAACTTTCATTATATCGGGCGTACTCTCTGTACGCATACTCTCCAACGGACGGTCGTACGTGATCACTATTCCTACCTTTTCGCGTTTATAACCAATTTATCTTGTCCTTCAATATACGTACTTGTGGCATCATATGGGCGCCGAGTGCTAATCGAGCCATGACATGCGTTCGTTCCAAAGCCATTCGTGTGCGACGCCTGAATCGTGAGGTTTATAGCCGTACACGCTACGAAAACATGAGTAGCGAGAAGAAAAGAGAAAGTAGAAACCCTACCCTGCACCTTGCACGGCCGCAGCCCCGATCGCGTCGGCACGACCGTCAACGACGAGCCAGTCTGGCGAAAGCACGCCGGTGCGGATCGGGAAGAGCCGAACGGCACGTTCCAGTCCAGACGGATCTGTAGATTGGATAAACAGTGCGGTGCCCTTGTCGTCGTAAGGATGTGGATGGCAAAACAAGATCGCTGTCAAGCGTGAGTCGGATGTGTGAGGAGGACTGAGAATAAACTCACCCGAAGACGGCCGGTCGAGGCGTACGCCGTTGACGTGCCACGTCTTGTTGGCGTAGCTCCAGATCCCGTGTTGGAGCCACTGGTAAATGATAGGCGAATCGGCGCATCCGATGACGACCAGGTTTCCCTCCAGGACGTTGGGGTCTGGTTTCTTGGCCTCGACCTCGGCGATGCCGACGATTCGAGCGTCGAGCGCGTGAAAAAGGTGGAGCGCGTGTGCGATGCGAAGTGCGGTGGAAAGTTCGAGGGAGGGCGCGAGGGACGGGACCACCAGAGTCAATGGGCCGTGTGTACAGAGTATAGATTGGAGGCGTCGGGGGGGTGTGCAGAGTGCCGTCGTAGACAGGTCCGGACATGGGCAGATCTGGAGTGTGTGGCTTGGAGTGTGTGCTTCGAAAATGGGGAGACATGCGCACCTTCCAATGTGACTTGGAAACGGCGTTTGCGTCTTTGACGACCAAGATCGTCGTGGCGTCCGAAATATTGACGTCGATCGGAATAGCGTCACCATCAATTGCGAGGGCCGGCGCTTTTTTGGTGTCGCCGCGAATAGTAGCCCAGACGTCCAAGTCTAGGGACAACACTGTAACATTCGTCGTTCGTACCGAAACATATCCGTCAGTGTCGGTCGCCACCCGAAGCCGACCCAATCTAGGCTTCTTTGTCGATGAGGATGGCCGACGGGCTGATGGGAGGTACTCACAATCCAGGGATCGTCAGCGCATGGATCTGCCAACCATTCAGTGATCCACTCTCGGATGGGACTGCAACGGTGAGAGTGAACTCGATGGTCTTGCATTGCTGGCCGAGCACGTCGTTGCTTGGTCCCTTTCCTCCAGAAGAGGAAAAGTACACTCGATCCAGAAACGCTTGTACGCGCTCGTTGTATAAGATTTCAAAGTACCAATGAGGCTGCCCAGGTCCTTCGTAGTATCTGCCCAGAGGGCGTCAGTAAAATGAAGCAAAGAATTATCTCGCCACTGAGCGAAATGAAGCCGATGTACGGACGTCACATCTGCATCGGGATCCCAAGTCTTCAGTATCCCCACTTGTTCACGCGTTTCCCACACTGGGACGTTATCATCTGCTCCTCTGAAAACACGAGTGTTGTCAGATGACAAGGCTCTCTGGGGAATTCAAAAGATTGAAAGACGACGCATGACCCATTCTCCATTTCAGACGACTCACCCATGCAAGGCTAACACTGGCTTGCCTACCAAGTTTCCCAAAAACAAATCATTATCGTCTGGCGTGAGCGAACTATCGAGGACGCAACGTAACGCTGGATCGATAAAGTGTGCAAAGCGACTCATACACCACGAGACATAGGCCTGTGATTTGATGTATCCCGCTGCTGGTACAACTGGATTACGAAAAAGAATGTAAGGCACTCCAAGGGGCAGAGACAGAACTCACCACCACATACGCGATCGGGCCATCTACTTGCCATGTACCATGCACCTTGTCCACCATTCGAGTGGCCCATGAGAATTACCGGCGTATCGGCACTGAAGCCCCACTTGGCCCATCTTCCAGAACTGGAGCTGGATAAAATGTGCGAGAGGGCAGAAACAGCAGCAAATGCATCTGCCGCCGATGGCCCGTGCCAGTCAAGCCCCTGCCAATGAAGATGAAGATGAGCAGAGATGAGGAGGAACGGTCGAAAGCTCACCCAAGCGGTCCGTCCCTCTGGCATCACGACCCATGCGTACTTTTGACGCAAAAGCGAGTCCGGCCAGAAAGACTGGGTATGGATGTCTACGCCAGCGCCATCTTGGAATCGTCAGATGAGCCTATGCATCACGTGGAACGTGGGGCTTACGAAGCGCAAGAATCGGTTCGTTGCCTTTGCATTTGCCAGGGCTATACTCATGCTGTCCCAGGACAGCCTGGGAGTCACCGATTGCCTCCTTTGGGGGTTTCACCAAAAATATAGTGGGCATCGACTCTTGGAAGAAGTACGAAGCTTGGATAGGAATTTGGGTCTCCCGCGTCCAACATGGAACATGGGTCAGTGGCAGAGTAGCCCGGAGGACGAATGCACTCTGTGGTATATGCTCCATATTAAGGTGCATGTCAGTTTGATTTGCTTGAAGGACGCATGCAAGTTCGACGTCTAGCTGCTCGACATGCTCTGATATTCGTTCGGACGAAGAAAGACGTAACCGGAGGGGTACGACACGGGTTTGGGTGGGTGCAATGCGTACGGGCAGCTCGTCAAGGAGTGCGACCGACATTGAAGGCAAAAGATGTGTTGAGGTAAGAGCAAGGCGCGCTCGGACGATCGACCAGTAAGATTTGCCTTGTTCGGTGGGACGACTGAAATCGAGACACTGTACTCCAATACCGATCGCGTCTCCAAACGGTGTGCCATCGACGATGAATGGGCTAATCGAGTGAGCAAGAACTTGCTGGAGTGGTTGGCCCTCGATGGGACACTGTGCACTGTCTGTATCTTGCGACTCGGAGGGTGGGAACTGAAGAGAGACGGAAAAGTTGAGTGTCAAGATTGGATGTGGGGAGGAGTATGAAGAAGGGTCGCCAAAGAGGCGTATCTATACGGGGCATTAGGGAAAGAAGAGCCCAGCAGGACAGAGGCGACGCACCTCGTATGGAGCGCATATGATCACCTCATACTTCATTCTCTGTTCCGGGGAGACGGGGAATCTAACTAGCTGGGCGGGCGCCCTCTCCAATGAGTAGATATTCCCGTAATGCCACTCTGGGACATGCGTCTTTCTTTCCGGCGAATGAGGTGGCGGGAGAATCGCAAAAAATGCACCTTGAATGAGTGCCGTGCGGAGTAAGGGTCTCGAGGTATCACAAGAGATGTCGGAGGAAGAATGGAGAGATAGCCAGCCTCGCAGTACGTTGACATGTTGGAGACCCGCCCAGCCTTCAGTTGCACGTATCTGCTGCCAGGGAACGGAAGGGTGAGATATTTGGATGGTGCCGTGTGGATCTGCTGTCGTCTGAGACCAGGCGGCGCGGGCGGTGTGGGTGAGCGATGTGGGATACTGAATGGAAGTGTCGATGGGTAAAGAGACTAGGGTTCATGATGAGGACCAGAATCAGACGAGGGTCGACAACTCACGATCGAGCGGGTATGCGGGAGAAAGAAAGTGTTGCTCGCGGGCATGGACGGGGAAGGGACCAAGCACCTGCCATGGTTATCAGAGCCAGGCCAGCAGAGACGTGACACGGCGCACATCCCACACGGAATCGAGCTTAACACGCCAACTCATGGTGATACTAAACCAAGATAATACACAGACACGAATTACACTGATCCACCACCCTCTCAACCTCTTATTTCTTCCCGGAAGACCTGAAAATACGTTGACATCTGCTAAACAAATCAAAGGTCGAACATACTTCTTGATTCCACCTCCAGGTGCACCACCTGATAAAGAGATCAACGATGCGCGGACAGAGCGATGGGATGTATCCATACCTTTGGCAGCTGTGAGGGCGAGATATGATGAGAATGCGAGCTTCAAAGTGCCATAGCGCATACCTTTGTCCTTTAACGCCTTGAGAGCAGCCTGATCTGCCTTTTGTTTCTCCTTGAAGGCCTTGTCTTCCTCGTCCTCGTCTTTCGCCTCTTTTTTCGGGGCCTACACAAGGACTGAGATCGGACTGAGTGGATACAAATGAGGTGGGGCAGACCTTTAAAGGCTTCAGCTTTCCACCCTGTCGCGACATCGACGCAAGTTCTCAAAAGTCGATTATGGAAGTTACAATAATATTTCTGCCACCCCACCTCTGTAGTGGGAACATGCCGTAATAATAATAATAAGTATCGCAAATTTATTTTTACCATGATAATGTGGGTGGCGTACGACCCCTTACGACTGCCTCATAAGGCATGCTAACCTTGGGAAAAATTTACTTGATTACTCCAATTTGCCGCATCTGTGGGCATTACAATGGGATACCATCTATTTATAATGTATCCTTGGTAAAAAAGTTCCGACTAATAGTAATAATATCATGTACAATTTAAAGGACTGACAAAACAATAGAGGGCCAGAGTCTGAGGGAGTAGAACGGCCAAAGGAGGCTCGGCATGGGGAAGAGAAAGAATAAGGGAGTGGAAGACTAGGCTAGCTGCTTGAGTGGATGACGGCACGAGGATGGTGGACTCGGAGGGGCAGGCCTGGCAGGATCGGGTGGCGCAGGATCGCCTAGAGTGGGTGGTTGGCGAGCTGCCACTGGCAGTGCGACCCAACCTGAATAATACTGTCTCCCTCGAATTCCCCGACTTCTCTTTATCATCCCAGGACCTCGTGCAGTGAAAATATATCCAATCCAACGCCACTAGCATCACGATGGGGGCGAGAGGGGCAACTACAAAGACTGCGTTGACGCTATAGCCTAATAGCCATAACCTAGCTTAGATAATATCATAATTAATAGAGTAAATAATTACATACCTTGCCAGTGTGTTGTAACATAAACCATGCCCCCATAATTTCGAGCGTAAATGTCGTACAGAGCATGACCCAAGTAGTACGCACGCCCGCTGCTTGATCCTATTTGAGGTAGAATGAGGAAACGATCCCCAAGAGTAGGAGTGTCAGCGGCGTCCCGCCGGTCCAGCCAAAGATGTGACAGCGGCTTGTATGAGTAATATGAATATGATGGATACTAAAATCAGGAAGGGAGTAAGGGTTTCGACTCGGGTTTCATTTGCTCCATGATATTGTTTGGGAAGAAATTTTAAAATCCTGGCATTCAACTTTGTTGACTTTGCACGTAAGGTCCATCCTGTTATGGAAGGTGACATCAGTTTCATACTAATCAATACAAGCGATCCTTCCCCCTTCGGGATTCTACAGACTGTATAGTTGTCCTAACTGTTGCTAATGCTGTGTACAGTTGTCCATGTGAGAAAGGACTCGGATGGCATCCCTTGCGACGGATGTACAGCACCTCAGCTTCGATAACCCCATTCATCGTGGATGACACCCTGTGGTGTCTCGATCTCAGTGGATAAGCTGCACGTACGCGCTGCACCCACCTAAACTCATCATCGTACCCCCTCCTGGCCCGAATGTCAAGCAGCTAGACGTCATGCGTCCCAAAGCAAGACAAACCCCGGGCCACACACGTTCATACCATGGAGCATGTAACAAAGCGCGCTTCAAGTTCGTCCTCCGGACTAAGTACTCTGACACTCCTACCCAAACTTCGTTGAAGTGTCGATGCCCACCCCGAAAGGAGCTAGAGGCAGGTGACGACAACTGGAACACGACGAGGACGACGCCACTGGCAAATGCACGGGCAACGAACCCCCTCTTAAGTCTGACGTTTCATGTGATCCATATCATGATGCTCATCTGACAATGAGGCTGGCGTTGACACTCGTTCTGGCCTGACTTGCTTTTGTGGCAAAATTACACGTGAGTCTGCAGGGACGGACCACTTCCCGGTGGGTCGGCGTGTGACTTGGATGTGCGATTTATCTCGTTGGCAGGGACTGGCACCAGCCGCGTGCGTGCGTTTGTACCCACACATTCATATCGTGAACACGAATTGGAATGAACGTATTCGATTTGCACAACATGACGTCATATACGACGCCACAAATATATTGATAGAATTTGACAGTACATTGTACGGTAAGGATCGTGACAAGATAAATCGGTTGTAAACGCAAAGCGGACGAGGTCTCATATAAACAATCGGGATGCGGGACGTTCAACGATCGCGAGGCAACGAAAGGGTGTTATAAGCAACGTAGGAATAGTAATCACGACCGACCGTCTGCTGGAGAGCATGCGTACAGAGTACGCCCGATATAATCAAAGTTCACATGTTACACCTTGTTCAACACTTGAATGGGTGGAAACTTGTTACAATACAGTGAGTTGCGGGTAGAGGAAGAGACGAGGCAAGAGAGGAAAAGAAACAGAAAAAAAGGGAGCCAGGGAAGAGAACCCAAAGAGAAACAGATATGTGCGACAGATAGCAGCGACAAAAGACAAAGCGAATCTAGGATTGATAGATGGACCTCGCAACCTGGTCAAAATATCAGTGATTCGCAAACTGCATAGGAATCGGCAACTCACACTCTCGAGAAGCATGGTGACCTCGGGGGCAACACGGATAAATTCTTTGCTCCAGAATTCATATTTCTGGTTTCTCAGAAGCTCAATGAACGTAACAAGCGCTCCCCACGGATGAGGACGGTGAACGATGAAACGCTCCAAGAGAACGCGAGTCATCACCTCGCGGAAGCAATCATCCTTGACCTCAACAAAGAGGTGGAGCAAGAGGGAGGAAAACCAGTGGGTATGGGCGTTGGGATATCGCAGGTGGAGCACCATGGAACTCAGGAGGTGGTGTTGTCCTAAGATCGCACATGAACACGCGGTCAACGAGCGAACAAAAGGATGCCTCACCTTCAACATCTAGATTAGTAGCTAGGTACTGTAAAGCAACGACGCCCGGGTCGCTTGGAACGAAGACAGACGACCCGCTCCGCGCCTTCGCCTGCGCAACCGACGACACTCCGATATACATTACCAAAGAATTGATGAGGGAAAGGTTATAGGTTTCTGTGGTGCCTTCCGGCACAACGGACAACTTCAAACGGTCTTTCAACGAAGCAAGGAAAGCGGGAGCACCCCGGTTGAGGAGGTACTGATCTAGACCATTTCTAAGATCAGCGCTTTTAACGCCCGAAGCAAAGTCGGACAGGATGGGTGGAATAGGGCCCATTTCGGGAATCGAGTCGAATTTGATGTTACGCAAGTGGGGGTCAGGGAGGACGATGGAAAGAGGGAATGCGCTGATTATGATGTTGCGAAGTTGGATGCAGCGGGGAGGGATGACATCACAAAGACTAAAGTAGTATTCGCTGAGGAATTCGGGGAAGTCATGGAGGAGAACAAGAAGCAGGCGAAGTGTGCCTCTGTAAAGGTCGCGAGCGGCAAGCTGGAGGTCCGCTTCCTTTAGAAATGGTGCCAAGAATTTGAAGAGAGACAAGAGAAGCTTGTGGAACGCGGACCAGCCTTCTCGATTTTCGGACAAGAGCAACTTCGGCATGAAGTGCCTGTGGGAAACCAAGCTCAGCCAGGAAAACGCGAACCCAGGGAAATAGGTGGGTTGCAATGAGCTGAAAGTGTCACTGCAAAAACCATAGTGAGCGAAAACATTTTCTTGTTGGACCATGTATGCGTACCTGATAGCGGTCAACAACTGGAAATACGCAGATCCCAGGTTTGCTTCCATCGCATGCAAGTCGTTGATAAGACTGGAGAAGAATCTGAAGAATGGCTTCTGTTGGAACATCGCTCCTTGATCTTCGTGCATATTGGCCAGAACGAGGACGAAGATGGACAGGATTTTAGTAAGGTAGTGTACCTTGGCCTGGTCATTGTTGACCCCAGAAGCGTCTCCATGGTACTTGATAATATAGACGATCAAGCGAGACATCGCATCCAGTGCTTGGAAGGCGTAGTCGAACTCTCCAGCGGCGACGCATTTGAGATAGCTGTTGACACTGGATTCTGCGCAGACACGGAAGAAGAACGAAGAGACGTCCTCAACCTTCAGAATACCTTGCTTGGTTAGTTGGGTGATGTACGGGACGAAGGCCTTCTCGGGGGAATGTGAACGTTGGAAGATAGTGACCCATTGCTGAAACCAGGAAAAGAGCTTGTCCCTGAGCTGCTCAGTCTCCGGCTTGACCGAAGGCTGCCTGATAACAACGCCTTCAGAAGCAATGGGGTTACTCGGCCGTCTGACGACACCACGGAGGTCGTCCAACAGGCGTTGGACACTATTTGAAACACATTAAACCAATTTATCAATAGGCGCGCTTCATGGACCTACTCTTCGTTGGCCTTTCCAGCTTGGACGAGCTGTCCCAAGACCTCGATTGTATACGTCAACTGGTTCTGAGATGCGACAGGCGGGTCGCTGGAGAGGCATTCTCGGACGAGGCCGGCTGCAAAACTCTGCAAGGTCGGACGAGGATCTTGGAACAAGCTTTTGGCCAATTGTTGGTCCTGAAGCGAAGTGTTCACAAGTCCACTGCGAAGAAGAGTGACAGTAACCGGAATGTTGAGCTTCCGCTGTCGCAACGTCAGCACGAGTACAAGTAAACCCCGACGAATTACAAACCTCATCCTCGGCATACAGAAGCCACGTGATTGCCTCCTTCGCAACTTCCTCGAACGAATGGCATAGTTGATCTAAAAGTGCCACGTAGATTTCCCTGCCCAATTGAGACGACGTCTTATACAGCAATTGAACGATTTTCTGCGAAATTAATAGCGGAGTACGGTGGTGGTCCACCGATTCGGCAGCAATGAAGAGGACTTGGCGAACCAAGTGGCGAATATCGTGGTTTGAGGGAAGCGCTGAGAGAGATGTAATGGGTAGCTGAACGACAAGGCTCTCTAGGTCCCTGATGGTGATCTTGCACCCCCAGTTAGTACGAAGCAAGCGTCGGCAGTTATTAGACATACCGTGAATCGTTCCATGGCTTCTGCGTGGTTTAAAGCATTCATCCCCTGCTCCGGCGCAGGAGAACCAGGATAAACGGTGGGGGGAAGATGTTCAGTACGCGAATACGCTACCGCCGAGCCAGGTCGGCTCATAGTAGAGGGTCGGCGCTTGGGGTCAAGAGCTGGGATCCACCTCAGCCGACGTGAAACAAATAACGCACATCGTACTCACAGAAATCTTCATACACAGCAACTTGGTGAGGTTGCAGGCCGGTGGCCTTGATGCGCAAAGCGTCTGGGAGAGCGACCGAGAAATTGGTGGGAGGAGCAGAGGGATCCCAAAACGGTTGACCATTGCGGACCTCTCTATGCCTTCGACGAGCTTCATAGGAAGCCGCAAATGCTTCATCGACGTCTGCCACCGCGCGTTCCATCGCGGCTTTTTCGATAGCAGAACAAGCGACCTCCACGTTGTCGGCTACAAGGATGGAAAGTACCTGTTCGGAAATCACTTGTTCGCTGAAACCATGGTCAACGAGGGCCGTGCGAAGGTGTCCACCAAGATTGCTTTTCAGAGGCTCTTTGCAGGTTACCAGCGCAAGACTTCCAGCAAGCTTCTGGGCCATCAGGTGGCCAGCCTTGCGCAACTTGTCCTCACTGGACTCCATAGCGAAGTCCTTCGTCACGAGCTCTCGAGTCGAAATGCCCGCAATCGTGACCGAGCGCTCAACAACAGGAACGATGATCTAGGACAGGTCATCGTTAGTACACAAATTAGTACCTCAGCAAAAGGTAACGCGAACCTCACGAACGGAGCGATCGACAGCCAACTGGACAGCCCGCTTAAATGAATGATTGACATGCAACGGAGCAAGTTGTGGACTGATGATGACACTTGACGCTAGTCCAGCCAAAATCGACTCGATATGCGCCCCAATTGCTCTCTGAGTCTCCGTAGTGGCGGTGGAGCCCAGTGATATAACTTGTCCTTTACTCTGGACCCCACCTTCAAATCCGTTCATTGACAACGAATCTATATCATTGACATAGTCGGGGAGACCAGGTGCAGGAGCTGAAGCATCGACCGCAGACCGGTTTCTGAGAATCGTCGTCGCTTCAACTGCATCAAGGTCAATGTCGAGCCCTTTGCACAGGACCTCAATTTCAAACTTCAAATTCAGCTTGAGATCGGCAAAGTGGTAGAGCTCCGCAAGAAGTGAGATGACGGCCATGAGCCATGGGTTCGGCGGCTTGAATACCTTGGACTTCGCACAAGGTTCGAGCGTCTTGCAGACAAATGGAATAGCAACGATCAACCGTCCATTGTCGTAACCCTCGACGAGGAGTTCCTTGAAGGAGATATTTTTGTGACGGATAGGCTTGTCCCTCGCAAGTGTGATGCTTCCAAGCCAAGACCCAAGATTTTTCAAGATTGCTCGCTCAGACGTGACCTGCATCGTTTTTTCGCTGTTGAGCAATGTAGCAGACTTGATGAATGTCTCCTGGAGTATCAGCTTTCCCAATTTTGACTTCTCGAGGGCGTCCAAGAAACGAAGATACAGTTGATGGTTGTTGGGCTCCGCACTGATCCGTTGGTCGACGAGATAATTGGCGAACCACCTCGCATAAGTATCGTCAAAGTAGTCCTTCATCTCGGTGAGTTTCGTGTCGAAATTGCTTGGTGCGAGGTTGTTCACAATGAACAGGAACTTGTCAGATAATTCCTCCGCTGGCTTGACAATCTCGGCGTCCAGTTTGTCTGGCTGGATAGCCGTGAACACCGGAGTTGGATCAACTGTAAGAGCCCTCATGTCCCCATTGGATCCATCTGCTTCAGCGGCAATTGCCCGTTGAACGGTGGCCGCAAGGTCCGGGCGAGCCTCCATCAAATGGGGGATGCCCAACAAGGCCTGACAGAGTGGCTGCCATTCCGGAAGACGAGTCTCGAACCGGGCCAGCGCTTGTAGTCCAAACTTGAACAAGTTCGTTTCGGCAGGACAGCTCAAGGCGTCGACGACGTAACGAAGCGCTATCCCGAACGGAATGAGATCGACCAGTTCATTTTGAATGATTGAGCCAAAGAGGTAACCAGTCATAGCGAGCTCGCGGGCGGGGTAGTAGGACTGGAAGAATTTATATTCGTCGAATAGAAAATGGAGCATGCATGAGAAGATTTCATGGTCTCTGGGGTCCGATGAAGCTTTGCTGCGTTGAAGAAGGGCGATAACTTCGTCAATAGTCGTTTGTTCGTCGTACATGTCCTTGTAAATGGCGTCGACTTCGGCTTCAATTTCGGCCGAGTAATTGACGACAGCAAAACCGGGTTCGGTGTCGGTCCCAGGGATGAGATTCATAAGGCGGGGGTGCACTTGCAGGCAAGCATTGCGGACTTCGAGGCAATAATCTATGTCCTCACGAGGCATTTTGGCGGAGCTATGTGATAAAAATTAAGTTAGTAAAATTCTGATACATAAACAAGAAGGTGCGGACTTGTTTCGAAGTGTGCGGAGGAAAATAGCGATAGTTTGAGGGTTAAGAGGCATTGTACGACCTTCCACTGCAGGATCCGACATCCTCGAGACTTTTTCGCTCTCCATCTTTATTTCTAAGAAATGTATCATAGAGCGAAGGAACTCGGCAGCGTGGGCAGTGACATTGTCAGCGAGCCATTTGTCTAGGTTCAAGTACTCTCGTCGGGAAGCCAGTGCAGCGACATCGAGAGAAAATGTAAAGGGGCGTGAGTCAAGAAGATTTTCCAAGATCTACAGCAAGTTAGACCAAAATGTGGACGCACGAAATCGGGGTCCCTCACCTTCAGGTCTTGTGCAACATCCAAAATTCGTGTAATATTGAGAGGGCTCTCGTCATAGAAATCGCGAAAAGCACCGAGAAGATACGCAGGATCGATTTGCCACAACCGCATGAAGACAAGCTGATGGTTTGGGTGACCTGCCAGAAACATGGCCAAAAGCTTGCGAGAATATTCGAGCCGAATGTCACCCCAATTTTGATCCTATGATATTTGTTAGAAAGACGTGAAACAAGGGCGGGCAATAACATACCGGAACTTGAAGTAGACCCATATGAACCAACTCTGCGCTTATCTTCAGCGCCTTGTCCAGCATATCACGTACACAATTTCGGATATCGGCATTGTCTGAATCTGCGAGTCGCACAAGAACCTCGAAAAGATCAAGGGAGTTCCACGTATGTCCCTGAACGTTGGCTGCCAATGACTTGATCGTAGGACTCGCAGCGACAACATCCTCTACGGTGACAATCCTATGACCAGGCAAGGACACGAAGTTGAAGGTGTCTGCGGGCAAAGATAAGAGGGCATCAAGAAGCTTCAATTGGTATAATGAATTCTTCCACATCCCCCAGAACCCAGTCACCGCATGGGGATCAGCATCCCTTGGACAATTGAGGAGGATAGCGATCAACAACTTCAATGTTGCCGTGTCAACTCCGTGACGATCAGACCAGTCGAATGCCTTGATGACGTTGGCCCAATTAAGGTTGACATGCTGCAAAACGTGTTAACCACGACGGAGTCACGCTCGGGAGTCAGCACTTACGAAGCTACCCAAAGCCCTCACCAAAGCTCCAACGTCACACAGGGTTGTACCCTCCACAGCGAGCCGAGCCATGCTTGATATGATCTCGATAACTTGGGTATCCCGTGGAGGGTTGGCATCGGAGATCCCGAACCGAAGAAGGAGCGCGCGAACTGTATCTGCATCGCTAGTAATCTCCGGGCCGAGTTGAATCAGTGTTTGGACAAGGGAAGCACCAGGGAGCAGGCTGCGCAAGTTGACCCTATTAGTCATAAACAGAAGCAAAGAGTAGTGAGCATACCTCAATGTGGGGAAGATGCGCTGCAATATGGGAGCGACTATCTCAGGACCGTACTTGGCTTGCGCAGCCGCGATGAGGGCCTGGCGCTGGGTAGCATCCAACACGGGGGTTTCCGAAGTGGAGTCGGACAACAAGTTTGACATGAGTTTTGCAATCTGCTGAGGGGAGAGATCGGCGTGGTCGAAGGAGGGATGTTGGCAGAGAGAGAGCACGGCGTTCTCAAAGTCGACACGGATGAGGGCTGCAGCTTGAGAAGCCAGCTCCTTGCGGGTAGAACCAGCGACGATGGAAGAGGCCAAGACAAGTCTCTCAAGCGGTCTGAGGGAGACGCGATCTACAAATCGGACGAGATCGAAATGCCTGAAAGCGTCCCCTTCACCCTTGTCTATGCCGTCGCGGAATCTGTCTGCGAGGAAAGGGTCACGAGCGAGACGCTGAGTTTCTTGGACAAGTAAACGAAAGGTCAAGGCGGTAGAAGTGTCAAATGCAGAGGGTGGGGCGGCCAAAGCGAGACGGCCCTGGGAATGGACAATGAGACGACGGATGAAGTGGAGGTAGGTGTCGAGACCGTGCTGCTCAGAAAGCTGTGTCGCGCAGCGAGATGAGCATTCCACCAGAAAAACGGGGAAAAGATAAAGAAAGACATACTGAACGAATTTCGAGCTGGTTTCTCTCGAAATTGTCCTCCGTGAGTGTTGAGAGAAGGAAGACAATTTGAGCCTTTACGATGGTGTGTATGTTGGCGTTTGGAGGATTATCCATCGCCGACGACCTGGCTGAAGACTCCGGACGTCGATTGACGCTTCCACCAGCCGACGCCGTTTTGGATAACGAGCGGTGACGAAGGGGTAAAACACGTAGGCCGGACACCAGCCTGGAACAGTCACTCAAAGTGACACTCCAAACTCGCGGGGGGTCCCAAGAAATTCAATCTCCGATACCGGAGATCCAATGTACTCAGAATCATACCGTATCACAACATGAAACTGCCCAGAGGCACTATCACAGAAAAAAATGAGAAAGTTACTACGTGACCATGGTGCATGCCACCTCAACCGCTCGTGAAGACGCGACAGTCTACGGTCCCCGCAATAGTTTGGCAGCCGACATCCTGATCGGAGAAATGATACAATCGCGCCACTGAAAGATATCGGTGTCAATGAACAAAACACAGCACAAGTAACTAGGGAACATAGGGTCCTGGCATTAACGTCAAGAGCGAGAGCGTCTCTCTCAACTACGCTCCATGCCACTAGAAATAGTACTCGTCAGAACAGCCAGACGTGCAGAAAATCGCTCACATGTAATTGATAGATCCCAAACGACGTCCGAGTCGCAACCCAGGCACTGACAACCAGAGGCTAAACATCAACTATACGGTATTATTTTATCAGCCCACCCCGGGCTGTTGATCGACTGCTATGAACATCATGATCAACAACAGCCGCATGGTTTCCGACCTCTTAGAATCGTCCGGCACGAGGGGGACGTCCTGGTTTGCAGGAGAGTCGCTTCGTCAAGTTATCGCATCTCTCGTTCTCCTTACCATTGCATTTCGTGCATTGTACGCGCTGACTAATGGAAAGACCCTTCGTATCTAGTTCGCCTACAATATGCGATCTCAGGCCGAAAAGGGAGATCTGTCATATGTGCCCTGATGTGCAGACACAACGAGGAAGGTTGTGTTTTGCTTCGTCCGTCGTGTGGCCCTTGCGAGAATCCGCCCCTTCCGTGTATCCTTTGTAGCTTCACTCGACAACAGCGCATTTAGGCTCATGCGAAACCAGCATCTTCAAGTTGAACCCGGCGAGCTCCGTTCGAATGCCAGCCATCTCCGATTTCAAGCCTGAGAGAGCTGCGGTGTCGGCCCTGACCGTAGTTCTTGCCAGTGCCTGCTGACATTTCATCAGAGGTGGAAGATCGAGAATGACCGACGAAGACCCTCGAGGGCACCGTCGTGACTCTTCTTGTACTCGACAATTTGCCTCATCAGTTCTTCTATCGTTCTCTTGTACGACTCCGTCTCTGCACGCCGCAAGTGATAAGACGCTCCCCTTGATACGCCATTCGTTCTCAGCATCTCACATCTCAGCGCATCGATCTCCTCACAGCTGTGAACGAACATGGGATTTCGTGTACCTTCGACTGTCATTATACGATCCTTGAAGGAGACGACTACCGATGCAATCAACGTGACTTGAATAGGGCCGTGATCAACTGGTAAAACCAGCCTAGCGAGTCCGGATTTTGGTTCTGTCGTGTCAAAAGTCGGAACGTCACGGCATCCCTTGTATCCGTCGATCCTCTTGATCAGCCCTCTATCATTCTCTTGTACGCGTCCGTCCAAGAGCGAATTATGCAACCCTCTTGAGACACCACTCGCTCGGCCAACTCCCTTTGAAGTGTTTCGATCTCCTCCTGGCCATAAACAAATGCGGACATTCGCGCACCTTCGACTGCAATATTGTGATCATTCGGGGAGCCAAACGACCCTGCCATCAACATGATGTGAATGAGAAGAGCAAACCCATTGAGCGAGTCAGGGTGTCGGTTGCGCTGTGGCAAACGTCAATTTTCTCCATCACGGCATTCAAATTGTTGGAGTTAGATGCTGCAGCTGCGGAGGTGAAGAATGATGACATGCGTTATCGTTGACGTAGCACTTACTGGACGAGCATAGATCAGGACCTAGTCTATGTTGGCGGGGGTGCAGCCCAAGACGAGCAGTGGCACATGGCACATGCAGCAAAGGCGAAGGCGCGTAATAACATAATGTTCTGCTGAGATGTAGGCATCAGTAAAGCAAGGGAATAGCAGCAACAGAGTGTACTAAGTGCAGATAAGTCAGGAGATATGGGACTCACATGAGAACGAGTTCGGCTCCACTGAAAAGTAGGAGTGTCCCTCGTCACAGCGCTCAAGTCAGATCCGGATATCCCGAAGGTTGTGGAGATGGACGAAACTTCTTGGATGGTTGGGGATGGAACGCGGTATGAATCAGTCAAGCGGCAGGTATTGGCAGCTGGAGACGAGGACAGTGGTACATAACGCGTGCAAAGGCGGAAGCGGTCAACGGGATGGGATTGCAAGGAGAAGCAACAAGGGACGAGAGTGAATACCTGACTTCATATATGCGAGACATTGGAATTCGGACTACTAGGCGTCAGCTACCGGTGACGCATTGAGACACCCAGCGATCGTCTCAGCAGACTAAGAAACCTGTCACCAGTCATTGAAATTCAGTAGTAGGTTCAGATGTTCAAATGTTAAATCGTCCGGCCAAGAGGTACTTCAAGGTCAAACCATGCCCGCACTCGTTGTCACGTACCAACTGATCTGCGAGCCCCGTTCAGGCGATGGATCATATCGGATGGACACAATTAAACGGCCAGCTACTGATGTAGTTCAAGGCATGAGCCAGCCTTTCAAGTTGGCCCGACTCGGAATCGATGTGACTATGGACCGTCAATTTGCGAGTAAAACAGAAGTAAACAACCAACTGGGATCCGAACAAGATTATCATCCTGACGTGCGCCACATATTGAATCGTTATGGTCGTGATTTCGGTCTCCTGCGAGGATCGTCGCGATTGTTTGACCTCGACTTCATGATGGATGAATCCGTAAAATGTTACCATCAACATTGCGGGCCGTGCGGCTGATGCAACTTGAAACTTATCACCCGATTCGACCCGTCGGCCCGACGTCTCAGCCTCAGGACTAAACGGAGGATATAAAAAACGGTGTTTAAGCACTATGCATATCACACGGAAAATGGCGTCAAGACACACATCCCAATTTCTTCGGGCATTAACGGTGAGTTTTGGTCCCCTTTTAAATCCTCTCATAGCAGTCGTTGCTTTCGAGCTCCAACTTATACCCGCACGTCTACCCTCACCCTCCTCACGAGTTGGTGCCTCCAGTGATCCACCCAGACGACACATCATCTGTGACTTACAGGTATGTGATGATCCTCAAGCTGTTGTTACGGGCATCCAGTACTTAGAGAATGCAGGACAATGTCACGACCGTAGGAGGTACGGACACATGTGCAACTCATGAGCGCTATAATTGGGCCATGATCGCGCCGTCGTCGACCCCAGGTCCTCCCGAGTCCCAACTACGAATCGTGGAAACGAAAGCACTCGAGGGAGATGTGAGTCATCGAGGGGTCGGGCAAATTGCCATCTCGGTGAATCTGACGAGCCCGTCCATATCGCAGCAGGAATATTGTTTGTGCCAGTGGGGGTTGTTGGTAATGTGGTCGATCACTGGCAATGACATGGTTGCACCCACCTGAACGTACGTTTACGAACAATTATTACATCAGAA
>JBBPLF010000691.1:0-17790 GCA_038089615.1 Aureoboletus auriporus
ACTTGTCATGTGACAGGCCTAGAATCTTGGTTATGTAATATGAAATATTAAATGTGAATACCAAGATTCTCAACACTCCTCCTCACTGTTCATTGTGAATGCATAGTTGTTTCATGAAGGAAACAGTTTGAGCAAAGAATCTTTCTTCCTTCTTGGAACTTGATCTTTCCAAGGTTCTTTGTAAAGATGTCTGCAAACTGTGAATTGGTGGGAACGTAAAAGAGTTCAATTTCACTGAATTCCACAGCCTCTCGAACAAAGTGTTTGGGGATTCGGACGTGTTTGGTTTGTCCTTCTTGTGCAGGATTGGAAGCCAGGAATATAGCACCTTGGTTGTCACAACACATAGGTGTAGGTGGTAGGGATATGTGTATCTCTCCGAAGAGGTTGTGAATCCATTGGATTTGTTTTGCACATTCCATCGTACCACAATATTCCACTTCTGTGGAAGAAAGTCTCACACACTTTTGTCATCTGGAAAGCCAAGAGACTATTCCATTTGCAAGGAAGATCACATAGCCTGTGGTAGAACGTGATGTTTCAATGTCTCCAGCCCAGTTCATGTCGGAGTAGGCAATAAGGCCATTCTTGTCACCAGTGCCAGAATAGATGATGCAAAGTGATTGAGAGTGGGATAGATAGCATACAATATGTAACGCCTTCTGCACATGTTCTTCCATAAGATTGGAAGAGCACTGGGACATCTTGATGACAGCAAATGCGATGTCGGGACATGTTCCAAGCATGATATAAAGCAGTAATCTGATGATCGACTGATAATAACTGCATAAAGAGGAAGATGCTTCGCCAGAGTTGGGTCTCGGCAGATAGCCAGTAGGAAGAGGTACTGTGGTCTCTTTGCAGTTCTCCTAACCAAAGCGGTCAACCACTTTCTTGGCATATTTGGTCTGGTCGAGGATAAGGGTACGTTTCTTTCTGTCCCTGGTAATCCTCATGCCAAGATACTCCTTCGCTTCTCCTAGATCACAAAATTCCCATTTCTTCATGAAACATGACTTGTGTGCAAGGACAGAGGTTTTGTTGCTTCCGATGAAAAGAGCATTGTCAACATAGATAACAAGGATAATGATCTCTTGTCCATTGAGCTTGAAGTAAATCCCTGAGTCTGAAATGGATCGTTTGAATCTGAAGCTCAAGAGGGATTGATGCAACTGCTTGTTCCATTGCAGTGCAGCTTGCTTAAGGCCATAGATAGCCTTGCGAAGTCGACAGACTTTAGATTCCTGGCCCTTTTGAATGAAACCCTCAGGTTGAACTATGTATATCTCCTCATCTAACTCTCCAAAGAGGAATGCTGTCTTGACGTCAAAGGCTTCGATTTCCCAATCATGTAGAGCCGCCAGACTAAGCATGAGACGAACAGTTTCAAACCTGGCTACAGGTGAAAAGGTTTCTTCATAGTCTATTCTGAAGATTTGAGTGAATCCTTTCACAACGAAGCAAACTTTGACACGATTGCTTGAGTGTATAGCAAATACCCATCTCCCTTTGATGGTTTGACGTCCTTTTGGTAGATCGACTAGTTCCCAAACTTTCCTTTCGTGCAGAGATTTGATCTCATCTTGACATGCTTGATACCAGTCTTCTCTCTCTGAAGCTGGGAGCTTTGGAATATCGCAGTATTGCTTAGGCATGGTGCGATCTCCTGATGTGGCAGTGACTGAGAAGTGGTGTTTCATCCACTTATTGCTGTACATCTCTCCTAAGTCTTCTGTTTTGTTCATAGGTCTATCATCATTCTATTGCTCCTCCTGGCTAGGTTCCAGGGAAATGTCTCTCTGAAGATCTCACTCTATCTCTATAGGATGTCTATCACTGTAGGTGTTGTCGGGGATAATCCTTGGTTGAGGATTACGAGCAGATCGTCTTGGTGGTTGGTTCTGAGAGCATTCATCAAAGGATTGACAATTCTGATGAGGACGAAAGCAGAATAACTGCAGTGGTTCTCTACCACATTGTGGAGGTTGCCAATATGCAGGGGAAGGATGATGAACAGAACCTCTATGGTGGTCCTCAGTCGGTTGAGGCCGTTGTGGAGATATGTCCATAGAGGATGTAGGTTCTGGTGAAACCGTACGAGAAGGACTTGTCAGTGGGAGTAATGGAAATGATGGCAATGTATCTGCCTCATTCCATGGAGATTGCAGGAAAGGTGGCCAAGGAGTAGGTGAGCCATCACTACTCCTATGATCCAAGAAGTTGGGATGTCCTGGATTTTGCCCTTGTGCTAATTCAGGACGAAGGTCATCTCCAAGCATTGGTGGCATTGGTAGCGGCACCATGACATCACCCTGTGGTTCTGGATCCACATTGTATAGGTTGTCATTTGAAGGAAGGTTGTCATTGCTAGGATTCGTAGGAGGATAATCTTCATTGGAAGATGTCGGAATAGGGGCAAGTCTATCGTTGTCTTGATCTTTGGAACAGTGCATAAAGTTTTCTTCGTCAAATGTGGCATTCGTAGAAATGAATATTCTTCGATCCCTCTTTGACAAAAATCTCCATCCTTTGGTATGAGGTTCATACCCTACAAATGTCATTTCCGCAGACTTTGGAGACAACTTGTCAGCCCATCATTCTGGAGGGATAAAGACATATGCATGACATCCAAAAACCCTAAAATAAGAAGCATCTGGTTTGCCTCCATCAAGTTTGAAGAGCTCAATGGGTGTCTTCCAATCAAGTCGACACATGGGTTGCCTGTTATAGATGTGGACAGCAGTCTTGAGAGAATCTTGCCAGAATGCTTTCGGTAAGCAGGCATGATGGCGCATGGCTGCTTCTTTCTCCAACATGGTGCGATTGAACCTCTCCACACATCCGTTTTGTTGGGGGGTATTAGGAACGGAAGTTTGATGAGTAACTCCTTTAGACATGAGGAACACCTGAAAGTCTCGTCCCATAAATTCACCCCCTCAGTCTGAATGTATGGAGGTTAAACACTGACCAGTGAAGGTCTTAGCCCAAAGGACCATATTGGTAAACTGCGTCAAAGTATCAGACTTGTGGCGCAAGAAAGATACCAAGGCATAGCAAGAGTAATCATTGATGAAGGTAAGAATGTAGTGCGAGCCCGATCGTGGCTGCACTGGCATAGGACCAACGAGGTCAGTATGCACCAGAGCAAGAGGACGAGGAGCCCTCTTGGAGGATTCGTGGAAAGTCATTTGATGCATTTTCCCCAACTGACATCCCCGGCACTAACGTGGGTAAAGCAAAGCACTGTCAGGGGTACTATTGAAGGTAGGAACACCAGAAAGATTGGTAGAAGCTTGACGAAGGGTGTTACGATCCAAGTTGGCGCCCGAACAATTCATTTTCTTTCATTCTCTTCATGCACCTTCCGCCTTGCATTTGGAGGAAGAATGTAGATGCCTAGGACAAGGGTCTACCCCTCACATTCGCTTACATGCTTCTCTCATCAAGTCATGCTTGACGCACATCCTGACGAACACCTGACAAACATGTCAAGTTACACCTGATGTACAACCTGACAAACACCTGACAAACATCCTGACAAACACCTGATGCACTGGTCAAGTCACTCCTGATGAATGTCCTGATGAACACTTGTTGAGTCACACTCACTCACTTGTTGAGTCACGCTACCCCTGTTGAGTCACACTCAACCTTTCCTTACTTTACGGACCTTTCCCTTCTTGTTGTCACATCTCCCAATGACGACTTGTATCTCCCGATCCTATCTAGATTACCTGCATTGGCTTACACAGCACACATAGCTCCCACTGCCCTATGCAGCCTGCGCAGCACACATCACTGCACTGTACGCATCACCTTATGCAGCACGTGTTGCCCTGTGCAGCATACATAGCTTACGCATTGCTTTACGCAGCACATACTGTGGCTACTGCCTTACGCAGCATCCCAGCCTAGTATAAGTAGTCTATCCTCTTCACTGGCATTTCCCCAGCCAGTTCTACACACTTGAATGTACTTCTCTCCTCTAGTACTTTCCTATGTAATCTCTGGTCTCCCAAAGTACTTGTGTGTGACAATACTTTGAGGTTCCTCGTCACACCCACATCTGGAGCCACGTATCAAGTGCTCTTAGTTCTCAAGAAGCGCTAGAGAGAGTGGTTATATCCTCAGCGTTATTTGTCCAACGATTCGTTTGCACAATCTCACGACGGCAAATCAATGAATCTAACAAAGGGCATTTCAGAACGTATGGCCGAAACGTTGATGCCAAATTTGAGGAGAAATAGCTTCGCTAAGAAGTGTAATGTTCAACATTGGAGTAATCATCATCAACTGAAACCAATGAAGATTGTTGCCTGGTGAAATGTCTTTCACCCAGATGACCAGGTTTCGCTCCTTGTTCCAAATCTGTGATCTGGTTGCAGATATAATGCAACAGTAACTGCAGTCGGTGAGAGAGTTGACCGATAGCAAAAGGTGTGCAGCTTGTGGAGCATGCCACACATCTTCTAAGACCAGAGAGGTTGCTTGAGGTAAGTCAACCTGTTTGATGATGACAGTACTGGGTCCGAACATGTTCACTTTGGAACCATTTGCTACAGTAGCAGAGCGAATTTGGTCTTCTAAATGGACAAAATTGTCCAAGAAGGGTGATACATAAATGATTGGTACATCCGCTGTTGATCATCCAGTGTGTTTTAGAGAAATCTTGTTCAGATCCACTAGGGGCATCACCCCCTGAATAGTAGCAAAGGTGTTCATCATTCTCGTTGTTATAATACATGACTCGATCCTCATTGGGAATATAACCTGATGGTAAAGTGGAAGAAATCCATTCTTTGAGGGAAACCTCAGGTAAGATCACAGGACGAATTGGAGCATGTAAAGAAATGTCCAATGGAGTAGAGAAATGATGAACGTTGGAAACAAGTCCACCAAGAGAGAAGGTGACCTTCTTCTTCTTCCGCATAGCCTTAGGCTTATCTGCTACAGCAAGGCTAGAAGTTGGAGCGGCGGTCTCGAAAGAACTGCATGGGTTCTTCCAGTGGAAGAGAAGATGGACCAGCCTTGGGAGTTGCATCTTCATCGAACTGGTATTCGCCGAACTGGTAGTCTTCGTACATGTCACTGTCTCCCCAGCTAACATGTGTAGTCTCATCTGCAAACACTTCTTTCTGCTTGCCAGAAGGACCTCTGATAGGGGTTGAGTCCACCCCTACCAGGTATTCTTCATCAATCACAATTGCATGAGCGAAACCCTCATTAGGGTTCTCAACATAATCTCCTTCAAAGGTGTTGGCGTGAGCCTTGCCTTTGCCCTTGCCTTTCCAACCATGGTAACCTGAATGACTGTGCTGTTGTTGGTGTTGTTGAGGGTGATGCCCCTCATGCAAAGGTCTCGGTTGGAAAGAGGGGTTAGACCCTTGATTTCCTCCTGGTTGGCGGGATTTGCCTTTTGCATGGTATCATCCATGGGGTTTGTTGTTGTTGTTGTTGTTCCTCCACTGATTTTGTTGTGGAGGCCCATGACGAATAATAGCAGTCCAATTGATTGTCAGGAAATCAACCGGTGGGTCATTGGTGGTAACTGCATTAGAGATACGGTCTCGCAAAGGTT
Organism: Aureoboletus auriporus; assembly: GCA_038089615.1. Classification (NCBI taxonomy): domain Eukaryota; kingdom Fungi; phylum Basidiomycota; class Agaricomycetes; order Boletales; family Boletaceae; genus Aureoboletus; species Aureoboletus auriporus. The sequence continues at coordinate 5,579 of JBBPLF010000691.1, forward strand.
GCCATGGACCTGTGAGATTGAGTTCAGCATTGACACAACAGATAACCATGATCTGCTGAGACATATAGGTCTTGAGCTTGAAATCGGTGGGAATGGTGATGTTTGCCATGATGTTTTATTTGTGGATATCTGAATAACACAAGAATTTTGTCAGCAAAACAGTATATTAAAACAATGGTCAAGAAGAAGTGTGTGGTCTATACCACCCATATATCCAAATGTTCTCCTCCTATGATATTTGACCTGTTGCACCCAGTATTTTCGACGTTGAGTTTTAAATACTTGGTGAAAAGAATTCCAAAGTCCATTCATCTCGATACCAATTTGAAATTGGTTCAGAAGCAAGATGTTCAAAATCTTCGAAGTACAAACTCTCCACATAGTGTGGATTCAAGATATATTGAGATGGATCTTTGAAGATTCTAATTATCTTTTGTCCACAAGTGACAAAAGGTAATTCAACATCTCTCAGTAAAGAGGATGATGAAATCCAAGCATTATACTCAAGAAAGGATGAAGGTGGTACATCTAAGTTGTTACAGTACCAATGGTCTTCAGGATCAAAAATGTCTGGGTAACAAACAAGAGGCCAAGTCATAGGTAAAGGAGCACATAGAAGTGTCTGTTGTTTAAGTACAAGGGCGAAGTCGGCGTTTAGGTCCAATTTCTTCTCCAGCACGTTTCTTGCCTTGGTGTGAAGATTCTTCCACAGCCTCTCGAACGGTGTCGAGGTTGAACCCATTCTGTCTAGCAAAACAGGTCAGCTTAAGATCCTTCTCCTGTTGAAGAGAAGGAAGGCGAAGACAGTAGTCATGACTGGAGGGATCGCCACGAAGGTAGCGTGCCCGATGGTACCTGTCAAACAACAAGTTCCAAGTCCTAATGTCGATACCATTGTCCAAGTTCTCTACTCGGGGATCAGATCTGTTATCCCATCCTCCGTGAGGGGTATCCACCCAGTCTTCTAAACATGGCATCCAATTCGGAACCATGGCCTTCATTAGAAGCAGATTGGAGTAGTGAGGAGGAAGGTAAGAACGGGGTACGATTTCCCAGAGTTGTCCGTGAACCGTATACCATTGACAGTCATCCAGAGTTTGAATTGGGAAAGCCCAGCCGGCAGCCTCGTAACCTAATGTGATGGTCTCGTAGATATACATGAAGCTATCCACGGTGTATCCGTGAGGACACTGGGTCTCGACTGGTGTAATCTGAATAGGACAGATCAGTGGGCGAGAGGTGCAAAAGTTTGGTGGCTGTGGGTTAAAGGCGGTCATGTAGACCACTTCCAGAGGATGATCCTCAATCCGACCCTCGGGATTGACCTTGAATTGTTCAGTCGTGATCAGTAAGGTCAAGTCGGGGACCTTCAAGTTTCTGAACGAGGCAATCGAGTTGATCAATCCTCGTGGAATATTGTTCACCTGGACTAGAAACTCGTTCTCTGTGTCCCAGGCTTTCACATTGCAGAATGCCTCGATCTCAAATGGAAAGAGGCTCTGTAAGAGCATTCTCCATCTCCGCACTAGTGCTCCCGTGATTTGGAGTGGGATTTCGGGTATTGCTGCAGGAAGGTGACTTGTCAAAAAAATGGATGGTGGTTCCAATGGGTATCATAGATCGGGTGTGAGGTCATTGAGATTGACCTCGAGTGGGGTGTTCCTCAGCGGTTGAGGATAATGCAACAGGGGGTTTGCAGTTGCAAAAACGATGGGCTCGTCATCTACACGTTCTGACTGCACCTGGAGGGTGAACAGCTGGTTCTGGGGGAGGTACGACATGGTGATAAGACGGTGGAGGTGGCAAAGAAGGGTTGGAAGCTGAGGGTTGAAGAGCTGGGTAATTCGCTAGTGGTGGTGGCGAATCTCGAAAGTGAGGTGCTCTCAGTAGACCAAAGATCTGTGAGGATGCAAGGATGTTTTGTGTGGTGACACAGGGATCATGTAAGTGGCCCTCCAAAGAGTCTTTGATGCCTCTCCTAATCATGTTCCTTTCTACGTAATAGTGTACTTCGGCACACTTGATAGCGCCTTGACAAACAGGACAGGGAATCTCGAAGGGAACTCCGGGATCAACGATGGTAGAGGAGAACTTGTCAAGAGGACAAGGTCTAGTACCAACAGAATGTCAAGAGGGTCCGGGAGTAGGATCCGTTTGAGTAGGATCGGATGGAGGTATGAGAACTGTAGGTGGTGGGGGAATATGAACCTCTTCAATTGTCTGTCAGGAGACTGAACAAGAGAAGGTGTGAGAGAAGTTCGCATGCCTCATGCAGAAAGAGATATGGATAATCTCCTCTTGTCATTGAACGACAAGGTAACCACCATCCACAGTTATGATGGCAAGTTCCATAAGAATGAAAAGTGGTTTGCCAATGGTAGCCACGACATATGCCAAGTATAAAAGCAAGAACACATGTAAGATCAATGGAACTACCCAGGAATTTCCGTGCATGACAGGAGGCATGATTAACACCATAAGAATGAGTGTTCAAAGGCCCTGGCTAGGATGCAGGATATCTTTCAAGATAGTAATGGCCAAGCCACATCAAGTGGGGCTCATAACCTTTTGGAAATCAACCTGAACGTGGCAGGTTAAGGGAGTGACAAAGTGTGGGAATACTCACACTTCAGGTGGAAATCCTGAGGTAATAATCGAGAGTATAAGAGCCTCCAACTAGAGAGTCAAAGGTAGTGTAGTCGGGTGGAGTGTGGAACAGCTCAGAGGTGTAGTGGCTCCAGTGAGAAATCACTGTATAAAACTCTAAAGAAAAGGGAAAAGGATGGCCAGAAGGGCCGTCCTTATATATGTCTACAGCAGTGGCTGTACCCCCGAAATAGGCTATGTGATATAAGAATATCAACCAATAGCATAAAAGAAGCTACAGTATCTATAGTAAGAACCAATAGCATAAAAGACATATCCGGAGTCTATAAAGACATCCAATGGCATAAGTTGCTCTTATCTATTACATCAGCTGAAGCAATATGATGCAATAATGAATAGCGTAAAGGCCTCAAAGTTACATGTGATGACTAAGTGGTCTAGACCCTGTACATAAGTGAATATGTCAGCAGGCCTAGTCTCTGATTATGTACACAAGTGAATGTGTCATGCAATCAGGTGACTTGTCATGTGACAGGCCTAGAATCTTGGTTATGTAATATGAAATATTAAATGTGAATACCAAGATTCTCAACAATCTTCTATGACGACTATACATCCATGGGTTGGATCGTCTGCATCAAGTCCAAGGATCAGACCCTTCAGGCTGTGAAGCAGTTCTTCACCTTTATCCGCACTCAACATAATGCCATTATCAAACACTGGTGTTCTGATGCAGGAGGAGAATACACCTCCAAGGCATTTAAAGAGTACATGTGTGACAATGGTGTCAACATACAGTACAACAATCCACCCCGTATGCTCATCAGCAAAACGGTTGTGTGGAGCGATTTATTCACACCCTGATGGAAAAGGCACAGACTATGCACTTACATGCCTGCCTCCCATCCTCATACTGGAGTTCACAATCCTACATGCAGCCCATGTGTATAACCATACCCCCAATGCCCACCTGAACTGGAAGACTCCCCTGGAATTACTTCAGGAGGAGAAACCTTCCATCTCTCACCTACGCATATTCGGATGTGGTGCTTATGCACATCTTGCCCCCGAAACCCACAAGGGGAAGCTCCAACCTGCTCCCAACAATCCTCCTTGTCCTCCTGCACCTCATCCAGCCAGCCTTATGGCCTCGCCTCCTCCACTGCCTCCTCAGATGCCACCTAGACCACAATGGGCCCTTCCTCCAGGCCCTCCTGCTTTACCACACTGCTCCGAGCAGATTTGACCACCCCCACTTCGTCCTGGTAATGTCTATGGTGAATGGTGTCATCCCATCAATCAACTCAGGGATGCAGAGCGCAGCTCCACTTGGCGACGCCCCAATTCCTCCCCTGATCCTAATGTGGACCCACTTGTCGTCCCTGGTCTAGACTCTCCTCACATCCCTGGCCACCTCCCTCCTTCTCCTACTTCGTTGAAATCCGATGTTGAGTGGTTGACCATGGAAAGGGGAGATGCGCTAGCCAATTTTCTCTGCAAATGTGCCATACCACCTATGGATAAGTTCACAAATGTGAATTACTGCGAATGGTCCTATCGAGACATTCAACATCTATCACACAATGAACAGAAACTGTGGTGAAAAGCTTGTGAGGACGAGCTTCAAATACTTAAAGATCGAAAGGTCTGGGAAGTGGTCACCAAACCCCCCAACCAAAAGATCATCAAGAACCGATGGGTTTTTGACGTCAAAACCAACGGCTGTAAGAAAGCCCACCTCATTGCAAAAGGCTTCTCCCAAGTGGAAGGCATGGATTTTGATCAAATATTCTCCCCAGTCATACATTTTGAAATGGTGCAGGCCATGCTCGCCCTTTTAGCTTTGGAAAACTGATACATCACCGGTCTTGACATATGATCTGCCTATCTATATGGCATACTGGAAGAGGAACTTTACATGGAGTTTCCTGAAGGGTTCTCTCTGCCTGAATTAAAAGGAAAGAAAGTCCTTTGACTTTTATGCACTATATACAGCCTTAAGCAAGCCGGATTAGCTTGGTGGCGTGCCCTTGACTAATTTATGAGAGAACTTAGATTCGAGTATCTTAAAACAGATGCCAGACTTTTCATTTATCGCAAAGGCAAACAACTAGTCCTAGCAATAGTCTACATAGACAATGCCCTATTCTGCAGACCTGATAAAGCCTTTGTAGACAAGATTAAAGGGGCTTTTATGAAGAAATGGGAATGTCACGACCTCAGTGAACCTCGCAAGTTCCTGAGAATGAACATCCATCATGTTGGCAAGAAGATATTACTTGACCAACAGTCATACATACCTACTCAAAGTACTGGAACGATGTGGCATGACCAATGCCAGACCTGCCCCGACTCCCCTTCCACAAGGATACTATCCAGCACAGAATGATGCCAATGTCAACCCCGAATTGCGGATGCGCTTTCAGACAGTCATAGGCTCATTAATGTACCTCATGATTGGTACCCGTCCAGACATCACATATGCAGTAACACAACTTGCATGCGTGTCTGCCAACCCATCTCAAGAGCATCTAGAAAATGTTAACGCTGGGCGTCAGAATGTAGCACAGCGAACACTCAAAGTAGTTTGGAGACTTGTTGTGGATGAAGCAAAAAGGAAGAGGTGTTTCACTACCCAATGCACACACTTGGGGCTCGTGGATGTGCTAAGTAACAACACTGGATTGTGTAGAACTAGCTGAGAAATACAGGTTGAGTCAGGTAGCTACTTATATGAGTTGTGATACTGCGCAATCCTACATATGTGCGCAGCAAGGGCTATGTTGTTGCGTACTGTGTAAGGCATGGTGCACAGCAGTATGGCTATGGGGATGAGTAAAGGATCACGAGTCATCAAATAAGGAGAGTGATGACAAGGAGGAATTGGTCTGTTATGTAAGGCAATGTGGTTCCAAGGGGTTCCAGAGAAATCCCTGTGGTTCCAGTAGAAGGTGAAGAGTTTGACAAAGGAACAAAGTGTGAATGTGATTCTGAAGGATTCCGAAGGAATCCTTGTGGTTCCGGTTGAAAGTGAAAGGGCAAGATAATGAGGTAAATGGAAACGTGGTTCTGGTTCGGAACCAAAGGGACTACTTGGGAGAAGAAGACAAGTGTCTTGCAAAGATGCGAGAAGAGACTATGAGTCCATAGACATAGGGAAAAGATGAGTTATAGGGGAAAACTGTAACATTACCCCCTTCGTAACGTTGAAGCACCTGCTCAACAATCTGGTCCGTTGATATCTCCCTCGTTGACCTTGTAGTTAGTAAAGTCGAGGTTCCCATCGAGAAAACCGTCATCACAGTTGAGTCCATTGTAAACTGGGTAATTTGTGTGAATGTGTCTGAATTCATTGCATTCTCCACATCTTCGTCGATGACACTTCACTTGGACATGTCTTGGGGCATGTTTGTGACACCAGGGGCAAGTGTATTTTCCACAGAAAATGCGGACATGATCTGCCTTTCCGCATTGATGGCAGTGGAGTCGTTTCTTAGGAGGGCATGTAGGGATAGTGGAGGTGTCGATGTTGATGGGGTCTTGAGAGGTTCCTGCTCCATCCAAGGAAGCCGATCAGGTTCCTCGAAAAGAATGAAGAAGAGGGCGAAGGGTGTCTCCCAAGGTGTTTAGGGTGGCTTGGGGAAGTCTCAGAGGTAACAGGCTCTCATGGCGAGTAAGAGCTCCTCATTGCATGTCCTCAGGGACAGGAGTGGGCGAACAGGTCACGACTGAAGAGTCATCTGAAACATAGGAGGGAGTAGGGGCATGAGTATCAATTTTAGGGGACTCAGGGATGGAGATTGGTGCAGGAAAATATGTGTGTTCGAGGGAACGAGGAGATGGGATCTGGAGGACTGGGGATGGGGTTTTCTCGATGATCACAGGTGTATCCAGGTGGGGATCGAAGGGTATAGTACAAGGGGCGTCACTTATGTAGACCTGGTATTCATGGATGCTCATAATGTCGAAGAATGGCTCTACGAGGTGTCAGAGCAAGTTCTTGTCAATGCGATCTATCAGGTGTCCAAATCCTTCCTCATAAAAGAGGTCAAGGATGAGGAAGCATGCTTCATCTACTCCAGTTTGCATTGTGACTACGAATTGTTCCAGCAAGTCATGGGGAACAAGTTGGTGAGCGGCGAGGCAGATGATCTGATGAGTTCGGAAGAGGGAGCATAGATCTTTGGTTTTCTTGTCGTAATTGTAGCGCAGGCTAATTCCATATGCAGTGTAAGAGCTAGGGTGGTCAAGACAGAAGCAAAGAGGATTCTTTGCAGATGAGGGGGGAGGCAGTTTAAACGGATATAGTATGGGTAGAGTAGTTCAAGGTGATTCCTTTGGGCCATGAGGGATTCATAGGCCCCTCTGGCCATGATATGTACTAGGTGGTATTCAGACTGTCCTCTCGTCCAATCCCATCAATGATCACGGTCTCCTTCCATCGAAGATTTCTTTTATGCTGATAAAGATCATGGTAATGACCTGTGGGATGACACAGCTGTCGCCAACATTACCGGTTCACCAGGTGCAGACTATGATTTTTAATTCTTTTCTTTATTGTTCTCTTCCATGCTTCGAACTTACTCCAAGGGTAATGTTACAATTCACCCCTATTCATTTTCTCCTCTTGTCATCATGCTTACTTCTTCAGACATTCCCATTGGACGTCTCATCATCCTGATTATCTTCCTATGTGTTCCTATCGGACACATGTCTTGCTGTACAGCCCGCTTGACATCATTGTTTCCTCTTCTGTCTTGCTTGCTGTGTATTACTAAACATTCCTAAGAGTTCCTTTGCATCCTATTGCTTAGCAATTCCCTTTTCTCTTTTCTATATAAATCCTATGATACCAATGATGTACCTCATGCTTGACCTACCTGGAATAGCATCATACCTTGCATCATTCCCTGATCCCTTGGATCCCTTGACTTCTTAAAGTCCTCGTCCTACTTTGAGTGGACGCTTCCTCAAAACCCTCAAAACCACCAATGATTATCTTATCATCGGAAGAACCCTTGAACCCTTGAACCATCTATGATGAACATTTGTCCTAGACAGAATCCCTGAACCAACCAGGTCTACATTCACCTCTACCCAAGTTGAGCGTAATACAATGACTGGGGATGTGAATGTCCCTGATCAAGGCCAATGCATGTGACAATAAGGAAAGGTAATACACTCTACCACCTCTGCTATTACGATGTTAGATGGAGATGGCTTGAATTTGGTCTTGTAGGTTGCCCATAAATGAGCAGAGGTATGCTCCCAAAATCAAGCATGAAAATCCAAGAGTTGACCAGCCAGGCAAGAAGGACTGTTTCCCAAGGTTGGTAATAATGATAGTGTGTATATGTTATGTACAGTTTCCAATGCAAGTCGGTTGGGTACAGTGACAGAGAAATCAAAAAGGACTTACAGGAGGAGAGGGTAGAGGGACATTATGTTTTGCCATCACCACAGTCGCAGCGACCGCCGGACTGTTGTGCGATGAAGAAGCTAAGGATGTGATTTTCGTGACTCGGAGTCCGAGTCGCGAAAGCACCAACTTACATCACAAAAGAACACGTTGAGCGCACAGTCTCTAGGAGAGCGAATGTGAGGAGCAAAGAGGGAAAGAAATGGTGGCCTTGCAACAGCAACTTTAACGACAGTCTTTTTGGTGGATATGTGACCACAAGGATGCATCTTGAAACGACGGGGTCTTCTGAGTTTGCACCTGCAAAGCCAAGCTTTGCTCGCCAAAAATAGCGTGTGGCGGCCCGAGATAATTGGAGTTGGAAAGGGATGACGTACGAACCGCCAGAGTCAATCAAACTTGCTACAAGTAATTCATAATGTTCCTTTTATATATATTACGCCCTTGGAAGGGACCGAAATGATGCAGGTTTTCTCAGCGCTGTGCTCCAGGTCCTTGACTCGGTGACTCCTGAAGGCCTGACTCTCAAACGTGTGCTTACTAAGGAGGCGAACCCCTGGTCCGCCATTCCCATTTCAGATCCCTTCTGAAGATGAACTTACTTACCAAAGAACACGACCCTCGCTTCATTCGTTGTGATCTCGCGAATCCCATCCTTGTCTCGTTACTCACTTCCTCCCCAGCCATCACTTATGATGTCGATCGGTAGAGGAGCGCGTGATCGGATTGATTGCGACCCCGATGTAGATGTGCACGTGGATGTTGCATGCGCACAGTTCGAGATTTTTGATGCAAAGGTTAATATTGTCAAGGCTCGACTGACGTGTACTCGTGGACGTTTCAAATTTCGAAACATTCTTCTCCAGATCTATAATCCAGAAGCTATTTCCAGCAGTCTTCTGAGTTACGTTGCAATCAAACTTTTCGTCGCCGTCGTGAGGGAATACTAACCGATTATCCCCGAGACCATGGAATCCCAGCACATCCCGGGAAAGATTACTCCTTCCCAGGACAACAGACCTTCATCCACGTCTCTCCTGCGCATAGCGCATACCAACACTTCTCCTAGGATACTGGTCGTTACCCATCAATCTTCGCATCATCAGCACCTGACAACTTGCATGGGAAAAAAGGAGTTGAATCACTATCTCCAAGTCAATTGCCATTACTACATGCCACTGGCAAGACTGCCATTTTGCCGCAACTTATCTTCAGATCTGGAGTTCCGTTGTCACCGGATTCGTGATGCTGGTGTAAAAAGATGCTGTTGTAAAAATGTTCAGCTTACGGACTTCTCGCAACTTCAAGTTGAGCTAGCGCTGACGAACTACTTGCTTGGTTGAAGGCTGAATTTATCGGGTGTAAATGCCCAAAAACCTCAAGGCCTCAATCGTGACGGATAATCGGAAATGCACTGTGAGCACATTTGTTTTTCATCGAGAGGACTCTCTAATAATACCACGTCATGTATGTGCTTTACGACGACTTGGACAGCATCAGGCCACTCCAGATTGCTATTTTAGAGTGTAAAGCCGTCCACGGCGTACGAACATGTAATACTGATGGGTCCCCTTCCCATTTCTCATCTTGGAAACCCATGCAAACACGCCCATCGGTGACACATGCCAGTAATAAGTCAGTCCAGGACGGATGACTGTCCTTCGACCTCCAAAAAACACCACTTTGACATCTTCGCCCATATCAATCGGGTTGGCGATGCCAACCTTCTCACGTTCCGTCACTGGCGCCCTATATTGTCTGCCATGAATGCTCAATATCCGTAACAACAACTTAGCATACCTGGTTGATAACATGAGCCCGAGATCAGTTTCCATATTTACGAAACTACGTCTAGTAGGAATGTGGAGCAATTGACGATGAGCGCGTTCGAACGCTAGACGCAGTCTGAGTGTAAGTCGAGGAAGCAATCGCATGCCAGTGAATAGACACCATGAGTGGGTCCATGATAGTTACTCACCAATTTACTTGAAGGACGACGAGGTGCTTTTTTTGGCCAGGTCCGGGAGGGAAGATGGTGGCTCTTATATACCCTGGTCACCCCGTAACAGAGCCTCCGGCTCAGTATGTGTCTTAATCGCAGCAGCACGTTGACCGTACCACGAGTGGCTACATCAATCAGTCGAGTGATTGTTGCATGTCACCCAATTGTGAAACGCAAACTAAAGGTGTGTCTAAGATACCATCTATGATATCCAACGCTCAGCACTCGGATGGGCTATTAATGCCACGGCTAAAACACGGATCTATCGTGTCAAAGGGTTGTAACAATCCAAGGATCGTGTGAAATTGGCAAACCCTTAAGCTTGCAATCGGACTGGTCGTGGCGACATTACTTCCAAAAGAGACTAAAAACCAAATAATGGAATAATCAATCCACAGTTTATTTGAACCGAAGTATAAGTGGCGTGTTTGCGGGTCGGAGAAGGCGGGTTGTTCATCAGAGTCTCGAATATCAAGAACGCAGCATACCATTGCTATTGGGATCAACGGCGATGAGTTGACAACTGTGACCGTGACACGCAAATCCTGCTCACAGATAGATAGAATGTCGATGTGATACTACATCCGGCTTTTGATGGTGGTAACGAGATCTTTTGAGCAATAAGAAAAGCAAGTAGTAATACTCAAGGCGAATACGATGGACATTACATGGAAGGGATCATGCGACATAGACCAGAGGCGAACACGAACGACGTAGAAAAAATGTCTTGTTTATTTGTGAACCCGGATTTTTTAGTTGATGCTGTTCGTTCCTTCTGTCAATGACTTACAGTATCATTTTCTTCATCATTTGGGGGATGACGAGAGTAAGCGCCCTGTGTATGAGATTGTGTAATCATGTCATGATGGATGATTTTCCGACTAGAAACACATAGATGTCAGGTGGCAATAGACGCCGCCAACCAGTCTCACTCTGAACCCTGGTAGTATCATGATGTCTTTCCTACCCCGGTGGCCAAAGAATGGTGAGCATACAGGAGATTTGGGAGGGCGATACTGACAAGAAGACAATAATTAACTCAAAAGGAATCCTGACCTTCAAGAAACAGTCAGCAGAAGGCAGTGAGAGGAATGAAAGGTAAGAACCTGACGAGCCAAATGAACGTGCAATACTAACGAAGAGTCAAGAGTCCAACCAGAGTGGCTCTTTCTCCAGTTATTGTTAAGGAGCACAAAGAGAAACCGACTGAGATTGAAAGTGTGCATGCTGGGAAAGTCGCGTTCCTCGCTGACGGGGAGTCCTTCGTGAGCGGTGACTTTGACGGGCGGATTTTCAACGTTGGCGGGTTGGAACATGGAACAGAAGAGGGAACACCAATCGACGTAGGGGATTCTTTTTACAGCATTGCAGTCTCACAGGTGGATCGTCGGTGGGGGTAAGAGTAGAATACAGAGAGTCCTAAAAGAGTGAGGGCGATTCAAGGACTCACAAAAGAAGTGTTTGCGTTGGACATCTCACCGGATGAGATGAGCGGGTCAAAGGACGGGTCAACCTCGGTTTTTCTTTTGGTCGCTTTCCACTGGCGACCGCGAGAGACTGCTCGGTCCATTAAGATTTCTTTGTAGCTGCAGTCAAGTTCTCCCGACCCCCGACGGACGCCTTCTCGCAACTGCGACATGGCACCGATACGGTTGCATTGACCCCTATCATGGTTCGGAATGGCCTGAGTACTTCTTTGTCATCCTTCCTCTCTTTCTTTCCTAGTGTTGTGCTTGTCTTTTCTAGGTACCGTCCCGTCCTTCCTCTGTGTCGTGTCATTTATAGTGATCAACTTTGTGTTTGCATTGGACCTCTCTGCTGGTGAACCTGACACATCAGCCCAATTTATAATCAATCCCTCGGCTGGAGGAACAACTTGGATAAACAACTCTTGCCAAGTTACAGCTATTTTCATTATATGCAGAATCCATTTTTATGAAAGTTGTTTCGGGATTAAACTTGAAGTTGCAGGTTAAGGGAGTGATGAAGTGTGGGAATACTCACACTTCAGATGGAAATCCTGAGGTAGTAATCAAGAGTATAGAGAGCCTTTGACTAGAGTATCAAAGGTAGTGTAATCAGATAGTGGTGGAACAGCTCAGAGGTAGATGGCCCCAGTGAGAAATCACTGTATAAAACACTATAGAAAAGGGGGAAGGATGGCCAGAAGGGCCGTCCTTATAT
>JBBPLF010000692.1:0-17778 GCA_038089615.1 Aureoboletus auriporus
TGGGTGGCAGGAGTCCTTGGCCTCGTGACTGCAGGTACCTAGAAAGGATAGCCGAAATCAACTCCGAGTGATAACAGGGCACACATCACTCGTAGAAAGTGAGAATCAAACGGCACGCGTTCCTGACCCCACTCTCTCATAAGAGCGCGTCACACAAGTCACAACAATACTATATTTGTTCACTCGTTTTATCTAAGCTAGGCACGTTCACACAGCATATTTTGTACCACACTAAAGTGAAGTTTTATGATGGATGGCCATGGTGGTAGTGGCATCTGAATCTAAACAACTTGAACGTAGTATGCTAGTTGGGTGTTTTGCGTCATACCAAATCCATTCATTTACTGCAGTCCCAACTTTCCACATCGGATATACCCACTAATAGGGCTTTGGCCTTCTCCCGCCCCTCCCAGTGAGAGGTTTTATCCTGTTCATCTCGCCACACTTAAATATCTCCGTTCTTGGCCCATCCCTGTTTGAATACGTTGTGTAGATGGTCACCGGTCGAAGCCCACCATTGAGTGCATAGTTCCTTGCGAACAGTCCAATCTTGCTGGTTTTCCGAAAGGATGGAATCCTGAATTAATTGTTCCGTAGATCTTTGTCGTATTCAGTCGGAAAGGTGGTGGTGAGTATTCCCGCCATTGTCCTGCATTTTGAAGACACGACGCTAACGGAGAGGAGAATCTATAGATTGGCTCGATCTAGTAGGCGAAGGGTTCTGATCGCCATCGACGTTTGAGAATTGGTCTTTAAACGATGCTTCTCCAGCTCAAGACAACGTGGAGCGGAAGTACTGATGTAGATATGGTTTGGAAGGAATTTGGTAATAGGTTATGTTTGACGACCTTACTTGCCCGCATCAGACTCGCCATTGACCCCTAGGTAGTTCGAAGACAGTTGCATGACGCCGAAGAGAACGCAGAAGGACGGAATGGGAGAGATAATGACAAGCTCAGTACTATTGGTTGAGGATAACCCTTGAAATGAAGACGTACCCAGGTTGAGAAAATGAAAATCGAGGCTGAGAAGCTTAAATTCTTCCGTTTCTCGGTTTCCCATTAGCAAAAGAAATCACAGATATCCAATATCTAGTGTGTCTTTCTGTGACGCTCTTTTTTCTTGTTCATGTAGCCACATACAGCAGAAAACAAAGCATTAGGTCGATTTAATCCCACAAACTCGCTGATTCACCTAACTGTGGCGCCGTTAAAGGAGGTATGGAACGTGGAGTCTGTGGAGAGACACTTGGAAACTTTGGCAAGGGTACAAGAATCTGTGAAGTGCAACTTTCTGACGACTCGGAGGAGTGACAACAGCCTCGATGGAACCCGACTTTTGCGAGGCACAATATTTCGAGTGTCGAGAGTACTACGTGTTGAGCTTGAACGAAAGTGCTACACTCAGGCTCGAACGTAAGCCCCCGAAATGGTTCCGCGAGGTTGTCGTTTACGGCATCTAATTATCAATGAGAGATCCTGATCCGAGTCCACAACTGAACAAGTGCCAGCTCCTCATTCGGTGGCACCCTCAGACCTCAGCGCCTCAGCCTTCAACATCGACTTCAACATGGTCCGGTTACGATCAGGTGCTCGTCGAGTTCACGACGACGACGTGGTGCTACTGCAGGACGGTGCTTTCACGCCCTCACCACGAGGCGACGCCTCGACTTCCCAACCCGCCAAGAAACGATGCCAAACCGATGTGACAGACTCGAAGTCTCCGAAAAAGCGACGTCGTAGGAAACGAGAAGAACTATGCCAACTGAACCTCGACGTATTGTTCCTCGTACGCCAACCTTGTTCTCTCTGTCGACCGATTGCTCATTGACACAACGCTCATAGATCGGGGAGTACATTCACCCTATGGACCTCTTGAACCTCGCTCGCACGTGCAAGTCTCTTCGGGAGCTATTGATGGACAAGTCCTCGGAATTCGTCTGGAAGACCGCTCGCCGTCAAGTCGTTGGCCTGCCTGACTGCCCCGTCGATCTGACTGAACCTGAATATGCAAACCTCGTGTTTTGTGCTCGATGCCATGTGCGTAATGGACTCGTTTGATCGTTTGAAACCCTCTGACAAGTGGTGCAGAGTTGTGGAAAACCGGCCAAAACGGTGCTCTGGAAGATGCGTCGCAGATATTGTCCAAACTGTAAACGTGAACGGTATGGTTTCGTGGATGTTTCTGGCGCATATTTTGAGTTCACAGACGTTGTCAGGGTTTGCGAACTTTCTTCCTGCGACAAGATCATTCGCAAGTACGACGTCCTGCCCAGCGAATTCCTTTCGATAGACACAGGTGTGTGTGTTTGCTACCCAGGACAATACCTTTTGACACCTTTGTAGAAGTGTCAAGGTGGGTGGACAAGGATCAGATGGAGTCATTCTTGGACGACTACCGCCAGTCTGCCAACAAGAAGCAATTTCTGCATGAACGACAGGAGAAAAATCACGCGGTATATCGGGTTTGTTCTATTTCTTATCCTTGAATCATCACTATCTGATCGTGCTCAATAGCACGCACGCAACTGTGAACGTTGGCAACAGAACAAAGCCATAGAACGCAGAGATGAACTCGCAATGCGCCGGGACAAGCGAGAGAAAAGGTTGGCATTTTCAATTTACAGTCATGCATGATCTCAACCTGTATAGCATTTTCGATAAACTCAAAGAGCATGGATACGGGCCAGAAATTGCGTATTTCGGATACGCTAGGGTCCGTGATTCCCACAAAGCCGTTTTTAGGACATCGAAACCGCTGACAAACAATGGTGTGTTCCCAAGAATAAAGCGACTTTGAGTTGTTTGATTATTGACATCATAGAATGGGACCGGATGTGGCCCGAGTGGTGTAAGATCATGGACGACAGCCGATTGTGCCGAATAAACAAAACCGTTTATCAACCACGTCGAAATATATTGGCCAGTGAATACAATACCTATGTGACGCACCCGACCCCGGATGGACCGACGTTTGACCTTCTTCCACACGTTGTCGACCTCGCATGTTTCACCCCATTTCGAAATATCATCAGGGCTCCGGAAGAAACTCAAATGAACGATGGCAAAGTATTCGCATCTGCATTTACAAAACTACCTGACTTGATTGATGGGTGGAAGAAGAAGCTCGACACTGAACTCGCTGAATTGGTGGAGATACCTCTTCATTTATCTTTAGAAAACGCTTCCGAGAGTCAGGTCAAGATATCAAGCTGTACCGGACACGTAGGAACGCCCAAGACGGGTTTAGACAAACTACAGCTAGCTTGCGCTGTATTTTCCGTGGGTCGCGCAGGTCCCTTTAACCATCTCAACGTGTTCTTCGTTTCCATGTACGATCGCGATTTTCCTTGGAGTGAATACGAGTTGGAACGTACTGGGTCTATTCGAGACAGATTTCGCATCGAGTTCTTGGAAGATGCTCCTTATATCATCCGTACTTGCGGGTTGGATCCAAACGTGGCCACAGTGGACGATATGGACCATCGGAATGCTCGCATGATGTGTGTCAATACCACTTGCAACCGTAACATCGTCATGGACTGGAGAGCTGCGGTATGTCTCCCGTACCTTCAGAGATGTGATTCATGAAGATGAACGTTTTGCGATAGATGTGGCATGCAACTATCCATACCATGAGCACACTACCACCTCTGTCTGAGATGCCACGTTGGCAACTTGTCGGTGACGAACACATTAGTGCAATCCAGGCCATCGAGCAGACGGTCGAAAAAGAGCTATCATTCGACTATGTGCACTGTCTTTTGTGTCGACCTCGCGTAGGAGATGCATCGTACTGTGATAGTACTATTATTTATCACATCGTCTACTGGTGAGCACTTGCATTCTCGCGAGTAGAGATTGCTGCTAATCATAGAAAATGAACGCAGTCACAAGATGGAAGAAGACCAAATTAAACGAGGAGTGCACTACAGGCATGTGAGCATGTGCAGTTCTCTTCCACAGGTGGTGATGGTCGAAGGGGAAGAGGTGACCTTCAGGCGTACCTAGCTTGCAATGGATATTTGTACAAAAACCTTTGGTATTTATGCACGTGACTCTATAGAACAACGCTACGTTTCTTGGCATTGACCATGGACGAGTTTGACTTTGACCGCGCCGCGTCTGCCTTTCCCGACATCCCTCTCGATGGCGATGGCGACATTCCATCATTTCCAGCCATTTCCGCCCCCGCCGCACCCTCTGCGTTCTCCTTTGACAACTTTGACAGCCCACCCCGTCAGAGCTACACCGACGTCAAGGTGACCGGCGACGACGACATTGAGAAATTCGAGGATCAGTTCCCAGATATCCATGTCGGCCCCGTATGTCTTTTTTTTTTTCCATACGCACGATGCGGTGCGGGACGAGGGAGTTCATCATGCTGATGCGCACACCCACAACGCTGTCGTTGGGTCATCGTCTTCTAGACTGTGACGTCGCCTCCGCCGGCACAGCCTTCGTTTGGAGCGTCGCCTCCGTTCGCACCGCGCCCTCAGCCTTCTGCGTTCTCCTCGACGCCCATTTTGAACCAACAGGCTCAAGAAGACGAACCGGACGTGATCAGGTGGGTTCAAAGCAACCCAACTCAAACTTGGAACCGGATCACGCTCAATCACGCACGTTGTTTTGGACAGGGCATGGCGCGAGAAGCAAGCAGAGGAGATTAGGCAGCGAGACGAGGCGAGTAAAGCCAAGCGTCAGGAAACTATTTCCAAGGCGGAGGCTGCCATCGATCAATTCTACGAAGAATATGCTGCTAAAAAGGAACGATCGATCCGAGAAAACAAGTATGTTCTCCGTGTTCTTCTTGCCAGACGGATTGTTGATGATGCGATGATGCCAATAGGAACCAGGAGGCGGATTATCTCGAGAATCTTCAGGCGTCGCTCACAAAGGGGACAACGTGGGAGCGAATCTGTAACATCGTTGAACTGCAGAACTCGCAAAGCAAAACGATTGCTCGGACGGGCGCAGGCACCACCGACCTTAATCGGTTCAAGGAGGTCTTGTTGAGGTTGAAGCGGGAAGGTGATACTGCACCAGGTGCAGCAGGATATTAGATTACAAGTACTCCGTCCACATGATAATGTATACGACGCCGAGAATCAAAGTTTCGATGTACGTTCCGAAGGGAGATGGGCCTCAACCCAAGTGATAGACTCTTCCGTCAATTTCTCCTTTACACCATCAGGTTCGTTGTGCAGCTCATGGAATCCGTTCTGGATGAAGATAGGGTCAACTTGATCCTAGCATATAGAAAGAACATACCGTATACGACGAGAATGTCTTGTCTTCCGCGGGAAGTAATTCATGAAGCTTCACGGTGGCCTGGCATGACGTGATCTTAAAGGCGTCAGCGGTCACAACGGGAAGTTGACAGACACCTTGAGTTACCTGGTCTTCCGTACCATGGAAAAGCAAGACCTGTTCCAGACTCACTCGATAAGTGGGAGTGCAAACGGGAAGTACGTACGGGCAACTGTTTCGGCCATTGCGCGTAGTCCTTGGCCAAGAGTACTTCCCCCTAAAGACAGTTGGCGTCATACACCCAATGTTGACATCAAAAACAATCTTACACCGCTTAACATGTCGTTTAACCCTCGAAGCGAACCACGTCGTTTGATGAGTGGGTCCTTCATATTTGCTTCGCACACCGCCTCATCATGGGATATATCCTACATTTGTTAAGTCTGACGGGTGCCCTGAGCACAGGTAATGACTTACTTTACTGTCCAACGGGACTGGGATCACGAAAGAAGGCATGATGCGACTGAGCATACCGCCGAACCACCGCGCGCCTTTGCTGGCGGGTTTGGCCTGTAAGATGAGCGGGCTGCTAGCGATGACGCCAGCAATGCTCGATGCAGCATCTTTGGAAGGTGGCGCCTGTGTGCGGGTAGGAAACGCGAGGGCCAACGCGCCGCCCTAATAAGAGTATGAATAACGATGACCCGACGTGTGTGAGTGCATAGACCTACCATGGAATGGCCATACAAGAAAATGGGCACACCGGAGAACTGTTGCTTGGCGAACCGAACAGCCCACTCGATGTCCTCGAGCTGTTCCTTCCAGCTGGTCTTTGCGTACGAGCTGTCCTTGCTCTTGTTCTGTTCGTCCTGCGCGGTCCTGCCAAAGCCACGCTGGTCGTATGCGAAGACGGCGATCCCGCGCGAGGACCAGACTGGAAAGATGTGTTCGTAGCGCGCGATGTGTTCTGCAAAGCCGTGCACGAACACGACGGCGGCTTTGGGAGGGGATGAAAGACGGTATGTGCGGGTGAAGAAACGAGTGTCCTGAGGCCCGGTGAGCCAGGACTCCACGAAAGGTGTATCAGACATGATGGGAGGGGAGTGAATGCCAGCGCTTACCTGCAGGCAATTCGGGTGGGTCAACAACTTCCAACTCAGATATGACAAGCCTGCGTCGGTGGTCGTCGAACATCTTGCGTAGGACGAGTCGTCAGATATCACCGTTCGGAGCGTTCAAGACTCCCGAGTCTCAAGCACTCGACAACATCAGCACCGTACCATTTTATCATCTCACTAAACCACCTCTGCCGATTCAATTAAATGGGTTCTTCCTCTTCCTGGACGCCGTCTTCACGTGCGTACTTGCTCTTGCTCGCGTGTCGTTGCTCAACCGCACACAGTGGTACTGGCGTCGCTCTGGCCTGGCGATACTGGACATACGACGCCCCATCCGACACGCAAGACACTCCCCCCAAAAAAGAACTACGCCCTGTCAATCAACGCCTCGCTCTCGCATGCCTTCACATTGGTATCGGAACCCTCGTCGCACTACGACTCTTCAACGTGAGACGATCCCATGTTCGAAAGCTCTGGTTGTTCCCCGGTTCCGTCCCAGGCAAGTATCGTCGCGCGACGGTCTTGCCCTCCTTGGATACGATCGTGGTGGAAAATTACTCGGTGTTGAATCCTCGCGTAGAGTTTACGCTGGAGCGGAATGCATACCGATTCACTGGACATAAACAGGATGCTATCCTTCGGTTGACACCACCGGATGGACGGGAAGATGGTTTCGTTTTGCTCACAGAAGGTGTTCAGATGGACGGAAAACCTGTTTCTCGGGGTGATGCGCTGGGCGAGATTTTGGACCCGTTTCAACAATCTCAAACGACCAGCACCTCCACCAAGGCGAAAGGCCATGTGAGTTTGAATTCCATTCATTGGTGGCTCCCCGATTGATGGAGTCGAAAGTCGAAGAAGAAGAAACGTGCATCAGTATCGTAGGTTACTAGCTGATATGGAGTACTTTCAATTTACTACGGTCCGGAGTTGGCTTGGAGTCGCGTGTTTCGGCTAGTACCATGACTACCATACCATACTTGCCTCACATTTTGTACTCCACTGCTCTGACCTCCGTGTCCATACATCTCCTCTGGCAACGGTCCATTGAAAAAGAAGACCGTGCTCGTTATCATGCGCAAGCGTCAATCCTACAAGACCTCGTCCAGCAACTTCGCTCAGGCGTGCCAGTCACCGACGAAGAAATAACCAGACTCAAACATCTCGCTCGAATACAAGGGCAAGGCGAGACGCAGAAAGAGTCTGCCGACGCAGTTCGGTGGTCAGAAGTGGTTTGGGGTAGGAAAGCGGTAGACGTCGACCAGAATCCCAAGTGAGCGTGAGGCAGGTACGTTTGCAAGTTTTTGTATGGTCAACACTTTGCACAGCTCACGCCTTGGATCGTAGAGGGCTCATGAACATAATCGACGTAACGTCATGCGTAATGGTACAAGATACAAGAATACCGTCAACGTTGGCTGGATCTCGTCTAATAGGACGACGGTATTCGTTCGTTAATCAAATAAGTTACAAAGACCAAGACGCAGCAAAAACTAGCATACAAGCAATGACAGAATAAACGAATTCGACAGACTGAGATGGGGTCAAGGAAGTCAAAGGCGCAGTCATCAGCGTCTGCGCTACGCAGCCCGAGTTAGCGAAGGAGCGAGGTGAACAGAGCCAACTCGGACATACATTGTTCCGAGGCTGCGATGACTTTGTCTTCTCCTTCTCCACATTCTCCTTCTCTGCTTTCTCCACCTTCTCACTCTCTGTTTTTTGTTCATCGCTCTCTCCCTTGTCCTTATTTTGCGCTGCTGTCGTGCGCTTGGTGTCCTCGTCCCCCAATTTCGTCACATCGCGCGCGTCCTCCCCATCATCCCGTTCCTTCCCCTTTCCACCGCCTGCCTGAGGATCATCATTCTATAGTGTGCATGAGCCGAGACAACCAACTGTAGCGAGATCGTGCCTACCACATGAGACAGTTGTGGGTTGCCCCGGTTCGGAATCTGCGGCTTAGCTACGGTGATCGTCGATGAAACGCCATTCAACTTCGGAGCTTGATCCCCCGATCCTGTGGCTATGCCACTCGATTGAGGGGTCAAGCCCTTGAAAAACTCTGAGACGACCTCTCTCAGGTCTTGGTCTTCGAGCGATGCGCTTGTCGGGCTCCCATGACCCATCTTCACAGCCTTGCGCTGTGCATTCTCGCGCGCTTGGAGGACGTTGATCAACGACTCCATCCGTAGGAGGTGCCCTTCTGCCTCTGTAGGCACCGTGGGACTCTTGCAGAGTTCCACGTACGAGGACAAGAGTCCCTCGCCTTCAATGCCATATTCATTGTAGATCGAAATCCTCTCGGCCGGAGGGAGTTCCAGCGATTCGAGCTCTCGAATGGTGAGTTCCCTGATCCTATCGAACCCCCACCGCGTGGCGAGGCGGAGAATGATCAGCCAATTCTCCTTCGATTGCTGTCGATATGAATATTCTCTGTTCCGATCAAACGATAAACACCGGATGTCGATCGGTAGACGAGCAATCTGATACCCACTTGTCATACCACACCCATAGTAACTGACTGAATTCCTCCGGTGTCACGTCGGTGAGCGTAAAGGGCCGAGCGTCGGTGCCCGATTGAGGGTCGTCTTGTGCGGCCTCGACAAAGAGATTGCGAAAGACCTCAGACTCTCGCTCAAAAAAGGATCTGTGGACTCGGAACAATGTTCCTTCTGTCTGATCATCGACCGCCACACGTATGCCATATCAGCGGGGTTCAACGCTGGATCAAACCTACTTACCAAAAACGAGACGCTGCCGTCTGATAAATAATAATCGGGGTGTTTGACCACACGTCCTAGGCCACCACCCATGATTGATGATATTGTAGTGGGCAGAGGGGTGATGGGAGATGGGAGATGGGAATGAACGATATCGAGACGAGTGAGGGCTATCTATAAGTACTCGTCCGGGCGCATCTCTTCCCAGAGAGATCGATCAGGGCGATGGGCTAGATGTCGCCATCGGGGGATATTCACCCTATGGAGAATCTCGCTTCGCTTCCTGCGCACGCCACGCCATGACTCAATAAGAGTCTCCCTTTTTTTTTTCTCAGGAAATCGCCCACACGTTGCCCATGCGGTGGTAGTGTGACCGCTGCGTGTACAGCAAGGCGGACCTACAAACACCTTATCGGAGCGATGTCACAACAAAGACAGCGAAATTGGACGTCCCAGTCGAGCGTATACCTGTGCACTGTGCTTCGGAAGCACAAGGGCGCAGGCACAGCTACACAGCAGGATCCCAAAGCGAGTCGAACCTTGTTCGCATCACGATGAGAACGAATACAGTAGTACAGGAATATCATACAGCAGCACATCAAAAATCTCTCGTCGCGAAGGCGCCCTTATTCTCGGAGCACCCCAAATATCACTTGTGTCCGCGTTTCGACCATTTCCACCACGCAAAATTCGCGTATGCCCACGAGCTTGTAGTGCGTTCTTTCTTCAATATTGTCACTTTCCAGGCCATGACTACGTTTGTTGTGATGAGTCAGTGAGCGCCACTCTGTCTATGCGTATACAAGAATGCTCACCACTGAATAAGATGATCTAGGGCCTTGTCATGCAGCATTGCATCCCCGATGCGAGGCCGGCACAACAAACAACGCGTCCAATCTGGGGGAAACGACTTTCGGGCAGACCGTTCGATGGCTTGGATCACATCAATGTACTCATCGTTGATAAGCTGCCATCGCGGTGACTCGGAAAGAGGCGCTAGCCCCAAGGGAATACAATGATAAAAGCGAGCATGCCAGAGCTGTCCTTCAACGTTCAATAATACCCACTTTCTAGTAAAAACAGGTCATACCGCATGCCTCCAGTTCATAACCAGAGTAGGTCCACCGCAAGACAGGCACTTTAGTCGAGCATTGCGGCGGTCCATATCATCCGCCGTGGCCACATTCGGATCCATTCCACATGCGGACACAATGTAAGGAGCTTCATCCAAGAACTGCAGTCCAAGTCGCTCATGAAGCGACCCGGTACGTTCTAAGTCGTCTTCCAGGTAGATAGGCCGATAATCAATCGCAATGGAGTCCTGGTCGTTATCGTGGTCGAGGAACACCATGCCATTACTGATTGAGACTGAGAGTACTTCGGGATAAGCAAAAGCGCCATTGCTACCCGTGTAAAACACAGCGCAAGCCAGGTGTAATCTGTTCAAATCTGTCTGGAAGAGTTCTTCATGCTCATATTTTATGTTGCTCCGCGCCTTATCTGAACCCCAGGAAACCATATCCGAGGATAAAGAAGAAGGGATCTTCACCAGCTCCGCGATTTCAGAGTTGAGCTTCTGTAACCACTCGTTACCCAAGGTAGGTAGTTGTGCGAGCGCAGATGCAAAAGGTTTGTCGTCCAGCGTAGTGCCCTCGGGTGTCCTGATAATATTTCTAAAGAGAGGGATACGAACAAGGTCGACTGCGTGTGGGAGAAATTCAACGGTTGGCGAATCGGGGTGCATCACATATCTGTCGTATTCGGACACCAATAAACGTCGACGGGGTTTGTATAAAGTCACCTCTAGTCGTTGCGAGTGAAGGTTGTTCATGATTTTGATCCACACGGGCCACATTTGGTCCCATTCTAATTATGTCTATTGTCAGGCGCATTCAAAGTGAATTGGCAAACACTGACCACTGTCTGTGAGAGGTTTGTGTTTCTTGAAAACAGATTTGAACAAATTTTCAATGTGCGAGCTTCCAAAATACGCAATCTCTGGCTCATATCCACGCTGCTCGAGGCGCCCGAAAATGCTACACTGGTTGTGGATCACGAGTATGATCGTTTGAGCGGAAAGCTAACCTTGTTCGTCGCTCCTCCCGAAGTATCTCAAGGTCATATCTATGTACTCGTCCTTTCTGTTGCTGCCAATTTTCGCATTCGGATGCGTGCTGTAAATACCGATCAGATACGTGGTCAAAAGAGAGAAAATTGGCTGACCGAGGATATGGCTTTATACCGTTTTCGCTTCTCATTAAGAAACTCCGTCTTATTGGAGGACGAGTGGTATTCGTGCATAAACGAGTCCATCTGGTCTTTGTCGACCCAGCATGAAGAGAATATGTGGTAATCTAGAGATGCCTCAGGTATGACCATAGCGCCAGTACCATCGTGTAGTATCATATCATCGTGGGGAAGAATCTCCTTGAAGATCTTATCGCAGTGCATAAAAAAGCAAAGCCTATACCATATGTCAACTGTAAGCCTCTGCTAAGATGTAATAAAAAGGTATACCGTTCAGTTCTGCAGGCAGGGCAATACCTGCGGCGCAGGTTCCAGAAAACGGTTTTCGCCGATTTACCACAACCCTTCACCGCAAGTCAGATGTCGGACAATGTGAAGGGTCTGCTACCCACGTGGCAACGGTTGTAAAACACGAGATTGGTGTATTCCGGTTCCGTCAAGTCGGCCGGACAGGGAGGCAGGTCCGGAATTTGGCGGAGAGCAGTCTTCCACAGAAACGAAGACGATTTGTGCATCAAGATGGCTCGAAGAGACTTGCACGTACGTGCAAGGTTCAGGAGGTCCATAGGGTAGATGTATGCGAATATCTTTCAGTGCCACGTGATCAACAACGAGCCAAGACATGACCAAGGCAAGTCCACGTACGATGTACAGTTCATCGAACTTCAATTCGTAGAGTAGTCCTTTTCGTTCTCCTCGATGCCGCTTCTTTGGTGCTTGTGCTCCCCCGCGTCGACGTTTCTTGGCTGGAGGTCCAACAGTATGGACCGGAGGAAGTTCCCCGACATTGGCCTGTGAATGCATATCGTGGACTCGACCTGACGCAATTCTGCCCGCAGTTGATCTGGGTTGGAGTATTGTGTAGGTTCGTGGTCAGGGAATGATGCCACGCGTTGCATCGAGTTCCTTTTATGGGGGCTGAGCCACTCATGCGCGTGAGTTGAATAAAGCAGTTAACAATGGCCATTGAGTTGCAAAGGGAGAATTGAGTCCGCGTTTCATAGTCGCAGATCAAACAGCTGAAGTACTTATTATTCGAGAATTGAAGGATTACTGTGGTCGGGTCAGTGACCAAGCGCTCACCGTGTGCAAGAGGACAACATACTTAGAAATTGGCGCATTCGGTAACGTACCATGAGGACGTATGAAGAAATGAGATGATTACATAAAGACGGAAGTATGTTTTCAGGTCAAATGTCAGATGTCGAATGTCAAATTTTGTTGCTTACTCTCGTATCTCTTGACCCCAGTGGGGAGAATGGGTAGCGTCGCAGGAGACCATACCATTAGGGAATCTAAATACCGAACAGGTTCTTGGGAGGTGCGGTCGACCGGTCAGTTTGCTAGCGACTCACGAGCTTTATTTCATAATTCCATGGTTCAGAATTCGTTCAGGCTTTCAGGCCTCACAACTTCGAGACTGTGCGATGCCTCCGGACAAGCGACGATAAATAATTCGATGATGTATTTTGTATAAGAAAAGAAAATCGACAAAGATGAGAAAAAAAAAAGATCAAAATCGCGTTCAAAGCGGAGATTAATATTGTGCTCGGGGTGCTCGTATGTACGTCGTCCTTAGAGGTAGCCCAAATATTCCTTGTTCTGTATCTGAAGTTTGTTCCTGACTCGTCTTCTTTACCGGTAAACCTCCACAAGTAATTTTCAAGACATTGTCTGTCGCAAATTTAAGCCACGTCGATTGCTTTGCATTCCTATCCTCCATGTGGAGCAGGAAACAAACATACGTCCTGCCGATTTGAATCTTTCCTCGATGGCCGCGTCGCCGGGATTTGTAGTTGAGTATACAAACGTGGAGATCAGTGGCGTCATGAATGTGCTGGAGTCGGCCAGAGCCACACAGAACGGTGACATCGCTGTAGGTGCCCAGCGTCGTCACAGCATCTGATCGTGGCTTTAGCGTAACCGTATAGGATTCATTTCCGTCCTTCGCTTCCGACACAACTGCCATTGGAATCAGCGGAACCGACGTCAATCGCAATCCATGAGACGTCAATGCAAATTCCGTCATCCCCACCTCCCCAAGGAACATCCCCTCATCCCACTTTGGATAACACGCCGGTAAGGACGGCAACACCGGATGCCTCGAGAACGCTTGTCCCGCCCACGCAAAGACATCCCATGTGGGGCGCCCCGTTACGATTGCTTCAACCAGCCTTGGAAACGCTTTTTCTCCTTCTCCATATGCAACGGGAATGTTGATATCAAAAAGGCCGTACAGAGAATAGGCGGCATCTTCAATTCGAGTCGTTTTGCGCGTCGAGGCCCATGACATGATTTCCCAGACACTACGGCCTTTGATTCCGCAACTGTTATCCGCGACGATTGCTTCCTGAGGGATTCCAGTGGCAGTCGACAGGGCGGACAGGACCTTTTGGTCGTCTTTATCGTTGACAAGGTCTGTGAATGGCCGCCAGTCTTTACTGTAAAACTTGATCCGCCTGGGGGCCAAGAGTTCTTGCAGCGTCCAGCCCCGTTTAAACCACGGCTCGCATTCAAAATCCTCCGACAACGACGAGGCAGCGAGGTGGACAATGCACACGTGTGCATGGGCATACCACTTAAACATGGCGTGAATTGCCTCGCTGAGTTCAGATGCATTGGTCTTATCGATACAACATGTATCGGACCAGACAAATCTGTACCCCAAGGACCGGGCCGTCTCACAGAGCATTGCGAGCTTGGTGAGACCTTCGGTTTTGAAGTTGCGCTTATTGCCGAGGTTGAACTTCCGGGAAGAGATAAAGGCAGAAACGCATTGATAGTTCGGCTCGCTGTCTGTCCAACGATGGGAAAAGATGACGTATCGTACAACGTCGCGGATGGTTTCTCGGAGGGCTGCCTTGCGCGGATTGATATAGATACTTGCTTCGGGGTGTGTGATCACCCCGTCGCTGTCCATTCGTCGCTGAATATCCTCTTCGGTGATCTTGGCAATCTCGGAATAGAAGACGTTATAGAGGGCGTTGCGATCAACGAATGTGAAGGTGGAGGTGTCGATCAGACGAGCGGGAATGTCATTGTCAATGTAATGCCGGAAGGCATCGACGACGTGGTCGAGGGGCTGGGGCAACGTTAGCAAACGAGGTAAAACTGTGAGACAAGGCCTCGTGGTCACCTGGAGTGGCTCAATCA
This sequence comes from Aureoboletus auriporus, assembly GCA_038089615.1. NCBI lineage: Eukaryota > Fungi > Basidiomycota > Agaricomycetes > Boletales > Boletaceae > Aureoboletus > Aureoboletus auriporus. The sequence continues at coordinate 14,485 of JBBPLF010000692.1, forward strand.
ATGGACTTGGTTTCTTGGGTGCGTACCAAGAGAAGAGCCTCCAATACAAGGAACGAAGGAAGGAAGAAAAGAGTGAGAGTGTGTTTGTTCGTGCAGGCATTCCTTGAGGGAAGAACGACCTCGTCTAACCCACTCGTAGTTATACCCGGCAAGTAGAATGACATCGCGTCCACGGATGCTAGTTAAAAGGCCGGATGTGGCCGGGTGCTTGATACAGCCTGCAACGAGGCATTCCAAAGTAACGCACGACGAGCATGTGTTCAGCTTCTGTACAGAAGACGAAGGCTAAGGCGCCAGAATCGAGAAAAAAAAACGCAGTGCAATGGACGTCGGAATAAAAAGCGGCCCGGACCGGTGATAGGCCAACTGAGGGCCATTTGGCCATTTGTTCACACATTCGATTACGGTCAAAAGCTTGAGGAACGTCTAGGTCAACAACATTCACCTCACTCACCCTACCTCTTGGCAGCAGCATCGCCCCCACACGACCATCACCTCGTGTGCCAGGTACTCCACGCCAATTGTCCGGTCTTTGTTCGCAACAAGCCGGTTCCTGTACATGGATTTGAACTGAGCTGGCGTCAGTGGCGTCGGGATAGTGTGAGTTGTTCGTAGCTCTTCCTGTACTTTTACGCTGCGCATGCGTAGTCTGGTGCCCGACGTGAACCCGGACCCGGACCCGGAAGAGGAAGAGATACATGTCCGCCCAGCCAGTCTAGGTCATTCGGGAATCACTTGACCGGTCAATTCCATTCGCAAATTTACGCACGCACAGTCGCCGAGGGTTGTTCTAGTATGTCCACCTCAGAATGTTCTATCAACATGTCTCTATGCCCACTCCATGTCCGCATCCATGCTTCGAAGCCTGAGGGAAATGTACCTCTCCCGCCAAGATGGGGCCTGAGCCGTGGCGGCAACCAAGGAAAAGCCAAGATCTGCAATACCGAATATTTAAAGTACTTGCGCGAAGAAGGGTCGAGAAACGGACCCCACTCTGTTTCTCCCAGGCTCTCTTCGTCCCTCATGACCACGCCACACATCCATACATGCGAAGATCTAAGAGTCGGTGTATATGATCGAAGCCGGATTTCTGTCTACGCCCTCGGGTCAGTGCAATAGATCATCATAGCTGACTATCTAATTTTCATCTCTTCACGCCCAAGAAGTGTAGTGATACACCTAGTCCGATTATAAGACAAACTTTGTGCATCCATCTTATTTCAGCTTTCAACTCTGCCTGGCCGAAAAGCAGGATGACATCGTACTCCAGACGCTGAACATCATCCCCTCCGGGGCTTGACGGGGAAGCAGAGAACGGTCGGCGGTAGACGTATCAACCATTATCTTACACATCTTGGTGAAGTGGAAGCAGAAACAATTTCGCAAGCTGTTTCATCAACTTGCAAGTTCGCGTTTTGATTTGACCGAAGCAAAAGTGACCATTCTCGCATACAGAGGTGATCTTCCATCCTCGTTAGGTGGACCAGGAACCTGGTAAGTCTGGTCTTAGTAGTCAGTGATCAGCATGGAAAAAATCTATTATGTACTAGTATTACTACTTTTTGTCCTTGTATGAACTTCAGACGTTCATGATTGAATTCAAGTAGTAATGAATGGAGCCACAGATCGTGATAGTATCCCGACACGTTATTAATATTGGTATCACAGCCTGAGCTGACACAAACATTAACATCCCTACCTGCATGTTATAGTCTCAAATATTTCTCGTGTCTTTATCCGTCTTGTATTTAGCTTCCAGATATCGCTTTAGTTTTAGCTCTTTTACCCTTGTCTGAACCCATTACTTCTACTCGTGATATGTAGGACGATACTGCCCTATCGGCCATATTTCTAGAGGCCGTGAGCAAGGCCAACTTGAAGTTTCAGATGCGATACGTACGCGTGGTTCGAAGGTCTACACAAGTGCACATCCGAAAATACTGGATGTTGCTGAAGACGGCAATACAAGAAATCACTGGCGGCAAAACTACCAACCAAAAAAGCATGCTACAACACCGACCAAGCCATGCATATAAACAGCGCAATGCCAGAATCAGTCTCACCTTGATTTGAATTTGCAGTCTTGTTGCTGCTTGTTGCTATATCTCAAAAGCCTCAGCAATGGCCTCTACAGAGGGTTCAAAGAATGCTGCGACATCATTTCTATGTCGATGTTTGCTCAAAAGTAAGCAATAAGCATTCAATCCAAGCAACTCCTTACCTGACCAACTTGAGCTGACCAGAGTGAATATCATACTGAGGTTCTCTGTCACGCACGGTGCCGAAGCTGATGTACTCTGGTTTGTTAGGATCTCGGAACCTCAGTATTGTAACTCTGTCAAAAATTTCTTTCATATGCTGAAGTGTGTCGGGATCTCCATATCGCGAGTAGGAGTTTGGCTGCGGAAAATGAAAATGAGATGGGACAAGAGTCTTAGAGAACAAGAAATGTACTACCCTCCAGGAATGTATGAGCTCTTTGCGTAACAAACACAGAACCTGGGACCTTAAGTCTGCCTCTAGGGCATTTGCAAGATCGGGGATGCGGCGGGGGAACGGGTGCCCCCATTTGTACCTAGTCATGTTATGTCCTACATAGCGTAACTACCCCAACAGGACAATCATTGGATTCAAAAAAAAAAAAAAAAAAAAGAACCTTGAAGACGACCTATAGCGACAACATATGAGAAAGAACTCGAATTCAAAAACCAAGCAACCGAGCGATAATGACTTACATTCTGCAGGTGCAATTTCCTTGAATTCTCTTGAAGGAGACAGCTTTGCGGAGTAAGCACTCAGATCGATAGTACCGTGTCTAGCATGAATAACGATGACCCCATACCGCTCCAACTCTTCATCGGCCTCTTCATCCAGTCCCTCGGTATCGATAGGGAGTTGTAATAGTAAGGGTGGCATTAGCGCGTCAGTGCAGAGATGAAGGATCACCTCTCCCTCCATTAGGAGGTGAACACGATTTGCATGCTCGTCGCCGCTGGGGATCAACCCTGCAATTTCAGCAGCATCCCGATGTTGAGAATCTTGGTATTCGCATTTAATATTTCATATTACATAACCAAGATTCTAGGCCTGTCACATGACAAGTCACCTGATTGCATGACACATTCACTTGTGTACATAATCAGAGACTAGACCTGCTGACATATTCACTTATGTACAGGGTCTAGACCACTTAGTCATCACACGTGACTTTGAGGCCTTTACGCTATTCATTATTGCGTCATATTGCTTCAGATGACGTAATTGATCAGAGCGACTTATGCCATTGGATGTCTT
>JBBPLF010000693.1:0-17769 GCA_038089615.1 Aureoboletus auriporus
CAGCCAGTTCTATGCACTTGGATGTACTTCTCTCCTCTAGTACTTTCCTATGCAATGTCTGGTCTCCCGAAGTACTTGTGTGTGACAATGCTTTGAGGTTCCTCGTCACACCCATGTCTGGAGCCACATATCAAAGTGCTCTCAGTTCTCAAGAAGCACTAGAGAGAGCGGTTATGTCCTCAGCGTTATTTGTCTTATGATTCGTTTGCACGATCTCACGACGGCAAATCAACGAATCTAACAAAGTCTGGATCGTCCGAAGGAGGAGGGTTGTTGTTAACGGGAGTGCAGAAGGTAGCCTCACATTGGCTCAAGTGATGACTGGCTGACTCGCCATCACCACCTCCAAGCTGGGCAGAGACTATCCACACTCCAGGAGTCAGGGATTTGGGGTAACCTTGGAAAATGGAAGGTGCGGGTCATGTGGAGAATCCACGGAAGTCATTAGTGGACTCGGGGCCTCGGCGGTTGCTCCCAAATATGGACAGAGGGTTGTAGTGAGGGGATAGGGCGGGAACGATGTTGGTACCTGCTCTGGTATGAGCACGAGTGTTCATGGTTGTCGGGTTCTAGCAAGTTGGAGTTGAATATACTGTTAGAACAATGGAAACAAAAGTAACTCCGGCGAAGTCTGGGATGGAGTCTCAGCAGGACTTGGCTTCAGCGTATGTGCTGTGCCCTTACTGAACCCAGGGGTCCCAAATTTGTTCAGAGGTCGGAGGTCGGAGGTCACGAGAACTGCTGGGGTTCAAGTGTAACGGAGGATGAGATGAAGAGGGAGGTCAGATGGAGACCGGAGGGTCAGAGCGAGGAAGGGAAGGTAGTTTGATTCAATATTCGACTGGAGCTACAACTACAGTACAGAGGAACTTATATATGGAGGGTGGAAGATGTTTCAGGGTAAACAATGGGGATGGAGATGTAAGTAGGGTATCCGACGGAGACGGAGATGTAAGTAATGACAGATGGGGACAGAACAAATGTCAAAAGTGAAATAGAGTATGATGAGGCAAGAATATAAAGGTACAATAAGGAAGTCCGGGGAACTGAGATAACTAAGTGAGCGAGAATGCACCGGAGTTGTGCCGTAGTGACCGGAGTTGGATTTGAAGAGAACTGGGATATGACAATCTCCCAACTTGAACCCTCCATACCAACATCATCCCCAATCAGACTCAGCCTCCACCTTCAGCAGTCAAAGTAGACGGTGAACCAGAGTATGAGATCTCCAAGATTCTCAACTCCAAGATTGATCGTTGATGCAAGACTTGCAAGTTACTCTACTTTGTGTGTTGGTCTGGCTATAAAGGTATTGATGAAGAGTCATATTGGCTACTCACTACAGAGCTCAGACATGCTTCTAAACTTGTCCAGGACTATCATGCTTGTTATCCGAACAAGCCCAGACCTCACAATTCCTGACCAGACACACATTCCAATTTCAGACCCCATCTTTGCCCAATGGCCTTCAAGGGTTCAGGCCTAAAAGAGGGATACTGTCATATCCCAGATTTCATCCAAGTCCAACTCCGGCCACTGCAATGCAACTCCGGATATCCTGCGACAACTCCGGCACATTCTCATGCACTTAAGTATCTCCATTCTCCAGACCCTTAATTTATACTTGTATACTCTTCTGTTGTCCTCTCATACATACTCTCCATTCTATGTCTGTCATTCGTCCATTATTTTCCTGACTGTCACTTTTCCCTGTTCCATTCTCCATCTGTCATTCTGTACTTATGCCTCCATTCTCCATCCATCATTCTGTACTTATGCCTCCATTCTCAGTCTGTCATTCCAACCTTTATGCATTCTCACTCCATACCTACCTCTGATATATTTACCCAACTTTGTACCTTAGACACTTCTGCTCTCTGTACATAAACCCCTCCATACTCTCTTTGTAACCTGAGTCGAATATCAAATCGAACAACCTTCCTCTCCTCATTCTGATCTCCTGGTCTCCATCTGATCCCCATCTCTGTCTTCCCTCTTTGTTACACTTGAACCTAATGGTTCTTGTGACCTCCAACCTCCGACAAATTCGGGACCTCTGGGTTCAGTAAGGGCACAGCACATAAGCTGAAGCCAAGTCCCACCGAGACTCTGCTCCAGACTTCACCAGAGTTACATCTGTCCTTATAGTTCTAACACCAATTGGCCATGGACCCCGTCAAACTCCATCAACCACAAAATCTCAATCAATAACAAGTCCATTGGCTTCTCAACCTCACCAACTTCAACCTAAAAATTATCCACATTCCTGGAAAGTTACTTGCCGGACCTGATGCCCTCTCTTATCATCCTGATCTTGTCCCAGACTACCTCTTAGACAACAACAACACAACCCTTCCTCACTCTTTGTCAACCTTATCAACACAGCCCTCTCCAACTGTATCAAATCCTCCTCTGCCTCTGACTCCCTTGTTCTCCAAGCCCTCCAATCCATGAATGGCAACATCCCTCCTGCTTTCCACTCCCATCTTTCCAACTGGCAGTCCACCAATAGCATCCTTACTTACAAAGGGCATGTTTATATTCCTGATGACAACTCCCTTTGTCATTCTCTCCTCGCCCATTGCCATGACCACAATTCTGCTGGTTACCCTGGTTTTCTCAAAACAAGGCAACTGACCACAGCCAAATTCTGGTGGCCAGGCCTTGCTTCCTATGTCTGCAAATACATTGAAGGGTGCACTACTTGTCAACAAAACAAGGCCAACAACCACCCTACTTGTCCACCACTTCTCCCCATCAAATCCTCAATAACCCAACCTTTCCAACAGATTTCCTGTGATCTCATCATCGATCTGCCCTCCTCCTCTGGCTTTAACTGTCTCTTGGTTGTGGTCAACCATGGATTTACCAAGAGGGTAATTCTTTGCCCCACTAAAACAACCATCACCGCTGAAGGGATCGCTTTCCTTTTCTTCCACAAAGTCTACAAATGATTTGGTCTATATGACAAAATCATCTTCAATCGTGGTCCCCATTTCATCTCCTCCTTCACTAAAAAACTTGAAAAACTCCTTGATTACCTCTTCCTGTCCACTGCTTATCACCCACAATCCAACAGTGAAATCAAACATGTAAACCAAGAAGTTGAGACATATCTCTGCATCTTCAAGAAGGGTGCATAGTCGCCACTTGCGTTAACCCTCGCGTCCAGGTATACATATGTTACGATTCACCCCTATTCATTTTCTCTTTTGTCATCTTGCTTACTTCTCCAAGGCGTTCCTATCGGATACCTTGTCATCCTGCTTACCTTTCTATGCATGCCTATCGGACACGTGTCTTGCTGTACAACCCGCTTGACATCATCGTTTCCTCTTCCATCTTACTTGCTGTGTATTACTAAACATTCTTAGGAATTCCTTCGCATTCTATTGCTTAGTAATTCCTCTTTCCCTTTCCCTATATAAACCCTACGATACCAGTGATGTACCTCATGCTTGACCTACCTGGAATAGCATCACCTTGTACATCGTCTCTGATCCTTCGGATCCCTTGTCTCCCTCGTAGTTTTCGTCCTACTCTGAGTGGACGCTCCCTTGAAACCCTTGAACCACCGACGACAGTGTTGTCATCGGAAGAACCCCTTGAACCTTTGAACCATCTACGACAAACGTTCATCTTAGATAGAATCCTTGAACTGACCAGGTCTACGTTCACCTCTATCCAAGTTGAGCGTAACAGTATATCACAGCAGTAAAGATAAAAGTTTTTGTCGGTGTGCGGGTGTGTAGATGATAGTCAAGTTCTTCTGTTGTCGACCCTAATCCAATACTGGACACAGGCACACACAAAAGATACTGACTTAGAAAGAAGTTAAGATGAGGGGAAAGCTCAACGAGAACTTGACTGGAGTTCTCCGTTGACATGTATTGGTTTATATAGTACAGTGTGGCTATGCTACTGGTCCATGTGCATGTGGCTATACATGTCTGCCCTAAGGTATGACGTCATGGAATGTTCTGGAATGATTACCTAAGAATGTTACATGACCATGAGAACCAAAGTGGTCCGTGACTTGAAAGATGCTAAGTCTGAAAGATAAAAGATAAAAGATGATCTGATAAGATAAGACAGGATAAGATTGAGAGAGATTAGATAAGCATAAAATTAACAACACAAAGGTCTTTACCAAGTTTGATGTTCAATGGGGGTACAACAATGTCCGTATCAAAGACGGACATCAATGGAAAGCTGCCTTCATCACTCATAAAGGTCTCTTCAAACCCACCATTATGTTCTTCAGTTTCAACAACTCTCCCACCACATTCCAACATTTCATGAATGACTCCTTCAAATATATGATTTCAGAAGGATAGCTTGTCATCTATATGGATGATCTCCTTATCTTCTCCCCTGACGATGACACCCACACTGAATGAACCAAACAAGTCCTTCAATGAATAAAGGAACTCGACCTTCATCTCAAACTTGAGAAGTGCAAATTTGCCGCAACCAAAGTTGAATATCTCAGGATGATCGTCAAACTCAGACAATTGGCCATGGACCCAGTCAAACTAGATGGTATTGCCACTTGGCCCACACCAACCAAAGTTAAGGAAGTTTATTCCTTTCTAGGCTTCACCAAATTGGTCCCCTTCCTGTCAACAAAGCTTCAACAAACTTAAAGAACTCTTTCTGTCGAAGCCAATTCTCCATCTCCTTGACCTCTCCTCTCCCTTTGCCATCGCCACTGATGCCTCAAAATCTGCTTCTGGTGCCATCCTCCTCCAAACAGATTCCAATGGAGACTAGCACCCCTGTTCCTATCTATCACAATCATTGTCCCCCACCGAATGAAACTATTGTAGGCTATGACAAATGAGAACTCAGATTGTTGGGAAGAGACAACTAAATTAGTTACCTACAACAAATGAGACTAGGTGACAATGAGCAAGCAATCTAACAGAGTGAAGGGAACGACTCACACTCAGATTGTCAGGAAAAGACAACTGAGGTGAGACGAACGTGAGACCAAAGGTTAAATATGAGAATCTGTGTATGATCGTCCATGGGAACAAGCTGAACTAGGGAATACGGCGTAGCAACGAGGTGGTGGCAGCAAAGAGTCAAGAAGGAAGCCCAAGGGCGTACAAGAGTAGAAAGAGTGATTCCCAACACACCCCCTCAGCGAGATACCACAGACAGACTGGTGCGATGAGAAATGAACGAGGCATGAGGGAGCGGTTTGGTAAGGATGTTGGCGACATTGTGTCTGGTTGGGACCCAGCTTGGGACAAATGTTCCCTTGGAGATGTGCTTGCGGATGAAGTGATAACGCACATTGATGTGTTTAGAGTGGGAGTGATTGTTCACAGTGGAAGAAAGAGTGATGGCAGCAGTGTTGTCTGCATTGACTCGCAAGGGAATGGTGACGACCTGCTGGATGGATTGCAGAAAGGCAACAATGCTGATCCCCTCCTGAACGCAAGCTGCGAGGGCCATGTACTCTGCCTCCGCCGAGGAGAGGGCATGTGTCGTTTGCTTCTTGGATACATGAGAGACCGGCCCCCCATAGAAGTACCAGACATAGCCGGTAATCGACAACCGGTCCTCGGGTGCAGTCGCCCAGTCTGAATCACTGAAGGCATGCGGAGCCAGGTCGACATGTGGGTTGCCGAAGTGAATCCGCAAGGATTGTGTTCCCTTCAGATACCTAATGACACGGCGTGCAGCTGCGAAGTGCTTGGGTTCGGGGTGAGCACATTGCTGGGACAGCCGCTGAACGGCGAGCGCGATGTCTGGGCGGCTGCAAGTGGAAAGATAGATGAGCTCCCCGACCACCTTACGGTAGGCATGCTGGAGATCAGCAACACCTTGGTATGTCTCGTCTGCGCGCCCAAAGGGGTGATTAGGGTCCATCGGCAAGCCGACTGGATTCCCATCAGCCAGACCGTACTCCTCACAGAGGTATCTGATGTAGGACTCTTGATGAATCCATGCCTCACGAGTAGTCCGCTTCCTTTCTATCTCGATGCCCAGATACATGCTTACCGGCCCCATATCACTGATGCCAAACCGGACACGGATCTTTTCTTTTACCCAATCAAGGTACCACCGGTTGTTGCTTCCTCCCAGCCCATCGTCGACATGCCAGGCGATGACACATGTAATGCGCCGTCCGTCTTCGAGTGTGGATTGATGGATGAAAACTGCCAGGTCCACCTGCGACTTGCAAAAGCCTAGCCCGAGCAGAACTGATGAGAGCAACTCGTACCAGTCCAGGGCTGCCTGCTTCAATCCATAGAGAGATGAGAGCATGCGACAAACAAGCAGTGCTCCACATGTGCTGTACTGCTCGAACCCTCGTGGTTGCTTCATGTAGATCTCCTCCTTCAGTTTCCCGTGGAGGAAGGCACGTTTGGCATCAAAGCAGTCGAGCTCCCAGTCAAGTTTGGCTGCGGTGGCAATCAGGAGTTTGATCGAGGATTGGCGTGCGACGGGTGCATAGGTTTGGTGAAAATCAATCCCTGGGACCTGCGAGAAGCCTTGAGCGACAAGACGAGCCTTGCACTTTGCTCCACCCTTTAGATCATTGGTCTTGAACTCAAAGACCCATCTGTTTCCGACCAGCTTCCGACCAGCCGGCTGCTCGACCAACTCCCACACCTTCATCTCCTTCATCAACCCCAGCTCGGTCTGCATTGCGGTTAACCATTCCTCTCTATCACTGCGCTTCATGGCCTCATCGTATGTGGCTGGAGGTATGGTCATGTCGTAGTTCTGGCTGGCTGGGTTGCGACGGACATCACTGCGGATCGAGAGGTTGGCTTGTTCGGTGATGATGAGGTTGACATGCTGCTCGGATACATCGTCGGAGGTGCTGCTAAGGTCGGTGAGCTCGCTAAGGTCGCTGAGGGTGTCAACAGGGACAGGCTCAGAGGACACCCCCTCAGTCCCAGCAGGAGCGCCAGCATTGTAATGCTGTTGGCGGCCCAGCATCTCGGCAATGCGGGAAGAACGACGAAGGACCGGAGGGACTGGAGTCGGTACTGTGGAGGCTGGGACTGACAAGTCCACTTGAGACATGGAGGGCGAGTCCGACACCAGAGGGGCAGTGGAGATGGAAGGGGAGACAGAGGGAGCCTGAGTCGCCGCTTGAACCTTGACCGCAGCAGGACGAATGCGATATGATTCAGAGGCATCGCGAGGCACAAGAACAGAATCCTCATCAAAGATGACATCACGCGAATTGAAGAATGACCCAGACGTCACGTTGCGGAGGCGCCAGCCCTTGACCCCATCTGGGTAGCCCAAGAAGAGAGCTTCACGAGAGTGAGGGCCATTTTTGCGACGCAGCTCAGGTGGAATGTGGGCAAAGCAACGGGAGCCAAAGATGCGTAGATGGGTGACATCGGGCTTGTAGCCATGGAGCAGCTCAAAGGGTGTCTTCCCAGAGGGAAGCGTGCGAGTTGCAGATAAGTTCCACAAGTAGGCGACGAGCAGCACAGCCTCCCCGAGATAACCAGCGGGCAAGCGAGCCTGAGTGAGAACGGCGAGTGCGCGACCTTCAATTGTACGGATGGCACGCTCAGCCTTCCCATTCTGCTGGTGTGCATAGCTGACAGATTTGCGATGCATGATCCCATTATCACGGAGGTATGCCTCAAACTCGGCACTGAGGTATTCACCACCATTATCAGTTTGCAAGGCCTTCACCCGTTTACTGTACTTGTTCTCCCATCGTGCTTGCACAATCCGCCAGGCCAGGAAGGCTTGGTCACGAGTGGCAAGAAGTTGGACATTTATGGCGTTTGTGAAGTCGTCGAGAAAGACGATGAAGTAGCGCTTGCCATGTATGGTTGGGATGGGAAATGGCCCACAGATGTCCGAGTGAACGAGCTCCAAGAAGTCCGTGCAGGGAGATGTGGAAGAGGGGGGGTAGGGGCCACGGGAATGCTTGGCAAGGATACACGACTCACAGCGAGACTGAGGAACAGGGGAGTCAACCTCCAGCCCAGAGCTCGTGGCAGGGAGAAGGCGTGACATGTCACCCCCCAGATGGCCAAACCGGGCATGCCAGAGATCCCAGGTGCGTATAGCAGGAGTGAAAGCGGTGAGATCAGCAGCAATGGTGCTAACTGCTGGAGGAGAGGGAGGTTCAAAGTGAACGTCCAAAGGGCAAAGATTGTTCACCAATGGAATACTTCCGAGGAGCTCCCCACCGAACAGAAGCTCGCATCGATCAGGTCTCCCCTTAAACTGGATTTCCCACCCCTTGCGAATCATCTGGCCAACAGAGAGCAGATTCACCATTGCGTCTGGAGCATATAGGCAGTTGCGAAGCCTCACGCGGACCAGCCGCCCATTAATGGACAGCATAGCCACACAGTCGCCGCGACCCGAGGTGGAGAGCGTCCCCTGGTTGGCTGTTTTCATATGAACGCTGTCATCAGTGGTGAAAGTCCAGAAAAGACTACGGTCCCGAATAAGGTGACTGGTGGTCCCAGAGTCCAGGATGGTGGCCGCTCCACTGCCGAGGAGGCACGAGAACTCATCCGCTCCATTAAGCACAGCACAGGAAAGATCGCGGAAGTGAGAGCCATTGGCGAGAGGCGTGGTTGGCATCCCATGAGCAAGAGCCGAGACAGCGGGGGTTGCTGATGGTGCTGAAATTGCTGGCGAGTCATTGGGTACGCTCGATGCTGCAAATTGTCCCCCTTTGCTCTGATCCTTCTGCCTGTCCTTCTTTTTCTCCTTCTGCCAGGGAGCTTGACCAGCCATCCCACCACCCTCCTTGTAGCAGTGATCGTGGTCATGGTCAGACCGGCCCTTTGCTGCGCAGGTAGGGGTCGAGCAGAAGGTCCCGCTTGGGTTGTTCTTTGTCCGACGCAAGCCCGTGTTGGGATTAATGGATCCCGAACCTGTCCCCTCACTCCCAGGAAGGGCTGCATTGGCGTATTCTGATCCAGGCCCGGGTGCGGGAGCCTCACTCAGCAGTTGCACAGCCTCACTGATGATGGTATTAGCCGCTTCCTGGAAGCTGTACGGCACAACAGTCGGCGGTAATGGAAAGAGAAAAGGGTTGTTGGAGGTCTCCCGAGTGCGGTATGGACTAGAGGTGTGAATCCCAGGGAGAGATGTCGACCCAGGATGGGGCATGGTGAAAGCGTGAGCAGCAACCCGAGCTGCAGTGTATTGATCTTGTAGGTTGTGCTGCATTTGAATCTCGATGGTTTTGCGTATCATTGGCCAAAGCCCAGTCGTGGGAAGTCCCCGCAGCAATGCATATATGGCATCGGCATCGGATGGACGAGCACCCATCCTTCCTAGTCGCTCATTTGCAGCTGTGTGTGCGGCCACATATTTTTCTGCATCAGATGCACCTTTCATTCGTAGTGCCCCAATCTGCGTCCGAATCGAGTGTTGCAAGGAGATGTCAGCCCTGTCATACAGACTCGCAAGGGTCTTCCAAACCTCCCGAGCTCTGATAGTGATGTTGTCCGGGATAAGAGTTAGGACAGTTGAGGAGACCCTCCGAAGAATGATCGACTTCGCTACCCCATCGTTCTTGATCCAATCCTTAATGAGCGTCCGCTCAGACTCTGTCAGCGAAGTGCGGAATCGTGGGGTTGGAATGTGCGAGGCCAGCGTATCAAGGTCATTGGGATCGATTCCATTACTGACATGATTATAGACGCCTTCTGCGACGAGCAAGTGCTCTGTCTGTCTGCACCACTCGTAGAAGTTCTCGGCCCCGACTAATTCGGGGACATTATCGAATTTTCCCATGGCTTTCCGAGCGATATTCTTTGGCTAGATAGAGAGGTGCCGCAGATCTTCTCTGGACTCAATGGGTGCGAGATGAGAGGATGCTGAGATGTCGTAAGTCCCGTTTCTTGCGCTCTTGTCAAGTCAGAGCGCAGGGCTCATAACCTGTAGGCTACGACAAATGAGAACTCAGATTGTCGGGAAGAGACAACTAAATTAGTTACCTACGACAAATGAGACTAGGTGACAATGAGCAAGCAATCTAACAGAGTGAAGGGAACGACTCACACTCAGATTGTCGGGAAGAGACAACTGAGGTGAGACGAACGTGAGACCAAAGGTTAAATATGAGAATCTGTGTATGATCGTCCGTGGGAACAAGCTGAACTAGGGAATACGGCGTAGCAACGAGGTGGTGGCAGCAAAGAGTCAAGAAGGAAGCCCGAGGGCGTACAAGAGTAGAAAGAGTGATTCCCAACAGGAAGAAGAATTTGTAAAAAGAGAGGTCAGGTTGGAATTCGAAGTTTCTTTTATGGAGCATTTTTCAGAAAGGCAGAAGGGTGATGGTTTTTATAGTTGAGGAGAGCAGACTTTGCATGTTTCAGGTCGCGCTCAGGAACCCACAAGTCATTCGGCTGTGTATCCCTTCCATTGGATCAGGAAGGACCAACGGGATGAGGTTCCCCTGTGGCAGAGAATTTTCTCAATTTCGTATTCATCATCATCAGCGATAAGGTCGGGTGGCGGCATTGGGAAGTTTGGGCTGTGTATGTTGTTTTTGTGATAGGGTGACAAGAGAGAGGCGTGGAATACAGGGTGGATTTTCCATGTTTGGGGTAGTCGGAGTTGATAGGTAATTGGAGATAGGACCTTGACAATGGTAAAGGGTCCTTCTCATTTTGGTGTGAATTTTGGATTGGCGATAGATCACATTAAGTTCCTAGCTTCTAGCCAAACCTTATCTCCTTTTTGGAAAGGGGAGAATATTTTCCTGGTTCAGGAAGTCATGACTTGTCGAGCTAGTTCATGGGTGGTGAGAGCTTCGTTATGAGCAGCAGTGAGGGTTTTCAGTCATTTTTCAACAACAGGGAGAGTGGTTTCAGGGAGGATAGTGGGGAGAGTACGGGGTTTGTATCCCATCATTAGGTAGAATGGGGATTGTTGGGTGACAGAGTGAGGGCAGTGATTATGGGTGAATTCGGCATGAGAAATGGAGTCAGACCAGGATGTGGGGTTATTTCTGCAAAAGATGTGGAGATAGGTTTTGATTTCCTGGTTTACACATTCAGTTTCTCCATCTGATTGTGGGTGGTAGGTGATGGACAAGGAGAGGTCATAGCCAAGGAGTTTCCCTAGTTCTTTTGTAAAAGAAGAGGCAAACTGAGGGCCATGATCAGAGATAATTTTGTCATATAAACTGAATTGCTTGTAGACTTTGTGGAAAAAGAGGGCAGTGACACCTTTGGCAGTGATGGTTGTTTTAGTGGGGCAGAGAATTACCCCCTTAGTAAGCCCATGGTTGACCACAACCAAGAGACAGTTGAACCTGGCAGAGGAGGGGAGATCAACGATCAGATCACAGGAGACTTGCTGGAAGAGGCAGGATGCAGAGGACTGATGGGGAGAAGTGGTGGACAGGAGGGATGTGTGTTGGTTTTATTTTGTTAACAGGTGGTGCAACCTTTGACGTACATGCGGATGTAGGAGGTAAGTCCTGACCACCAGATTTCAGTGGAGACCAGTTGTCTGGTTTTGAGGAAGCCAAGATGGCTAGTGGATTCATGGTCATGGCAGCGAGTGAGAACAGAATGTTGAAGGGAGTCGTCATTGGGAATATAAACATGTCCCTTGTAAGTAAGTATGCTGTTGGCTGTTTGCCAATCAGAGAGGTGGGAGCAGAAAGTGGGAGGAATTTCGCCATTCATAGATTAGAGGGCTTGGATTACAAGGGGGTCAGAAGTGAAGGAGGACTTGATGCATTCAGAGAGTGCAGTGTCAATGAAGTTAATGAAGAGTGAGGGGGGGAGAAGGGTAGTCGTGTCATTGTCAGAGTGTGAGTCTGGGATGAGATTGGGACAGCAAGAAAGGGCATTGGGGCTTGTTAGTAGTTTTCCTGGGACATGAATCATCTTCAGATCAAAATCAGTGAGATCAAGGAGCCATCAGGCTTGTTGTCAATTAAAGGCTTGTGGCTAACGGAAGTAGGTCAAGTTCTTATGATCTGTAAAGACCTGGACTGGGAAAGAGGAGCCATGGAGGTAGTGTCACCATGATTTCAGGGTGTGGATGACAGTAAGGAGTTCTCTGTCATAGATGTCATAGTTTTGTTCAGTGGAGGAGAATGATTGTGATAGGTAGGAACAAGGATGCCAGTCTCCATTGAATCCATTAGGAGGAGAATGGCACCCAAAGTGAATTTGGAGGCATCCGTGGTGATGGCGAAAGAGGAGGAAAGTTCAGGGAGGTGAAGGACAGGTTTCAACAAGAAGAGCTTCTTGAGTTTGTTGAAGCTTTGTTGACAAGAAGGAGTCCAATTCCAGATGAGGTCCTTTTTGGTAAGGTCGATGAGAGGACATGCAATGATGGAATAGTTGAGAATGAATTGTCAGTAGAAGTTGGCAAAGCCTAAGAAGGAATGGACTTCCTTGACTTTAGTTGGTATAGGCCACTTGGCAATGCCATCTAATTTGACTGGGTCCATAGCCAATTGGCCAGGTTTGACGATCATTCCAAGGTATTCAACTTCATTTGTGGCAAATTTGCACTTTTCAAGTTTAAGATGAAGGTCGAGTTCCTTCATTCGTTGGAGGACATGTTTGGTCCGTTTGGTGTGGGTGTCATCATCCAGGGAGAAGACAAGGAGATCATCCATATAGATGACAAGCCATCCTTCTGATATCATATCCCTGAAGGAGTCGTTCATGAAGCGTTGGAAAGTAGCAGGGGAGTTATTGAGGCCAAAGAACACGACTGTTGGTTCAAAGAGGCCTTTATGGGTGACAAAGGCAGCCTTCCATTGGTGTCCCTCTTTGATGCAGACATTGTTATATCCCCATCAGATGTCAAATTTAGTGAAAACTTTTGCTTCTTGGAGTTTGTCGACGAGATCTGAAATGAGTGGGAGAGGGTAGGCATCACAAACAGTATGTTCATTGAGGTATTGGTAATCTTGGCATGGGCAAAGACCTCCATCCTTCTTTTTGACGAAGAAGAAGGGAGAGGTTTGGGGGAAGTTGGATGGATGGATCTTTCTGGAGGCAAGGTGTTCATCAAGAAAAGTTTCTGTTGCCTTTTGTTCTTTGGGGGAGAGAGGGTAAACCTTCCCAATTTTCAGGACAAAGGTTTCCTTGGTGTTGATTTCATGATCATAGGGGCAGGAAGGGGGTACATGTTCTGTTGCTTCCTTGGAGAAGACTGAGGTGAAGTCCTGGTATTCAGGGGGGAGGATGATCTTGGGTCTGTTCTTTTCAGCGGTCATGGCAAGTTCAGTGGCAGTAGTTAGTTTAGTGATGACTGGTGATCCCTGGGAAGTAAAATGGGATCCACATCAAATAATGTGGTGGATGGTTCGGTTGTCAAAGGTGTGTTGGATATACTGGGATTCAGTCTCCTGATCCAAGTAGGAGAAGAGGTAATGATCGGTGATGGTGTTGACATGGACATGTCTTGGTGGGAGGAGTAATGCCTTTTTGTAGAAGGAATCATGTCATTTGGTGTCTTCCATATGAGAATGGAAGAGATCTCTGGATTCATCAAGGGATTCATCAAGGGAGAGGGTTTGTTTTGCCCAATCTACCTGTGGGTTGGTTTTCTTGAGCCAGGGAAGTCCAAGTATGAGGTTGTCACGTCCACAGGACATGATGTGGAAGGTGGTTCATTGGGTGATGCCTTCAATAATGAGGAAGAGATCACAGGTGTATTGGATATCACCGTTGTTGTTGTAAGATGAGTCAGTGTTTCGCACATGAATGGGTTTTTCAAGTTTGGTGGTGGATAGTCCATGTTTTTGCATGAACTGTCAGTCAATACAGGAGATATCAGCTCCACTATCAACCGGGGCACAGGTTTCAATGGTTTGTAGAGTATGCGATGGGATGATGATCTGGACGGGAATTTGCATGGATTTTGTCAAAGATTGTACATGTACAGCATTGCATCTAAGGGTAGGGGAGACTTGCATCGATCAAGTTCCCCTCTTCAAAAATACAAAGGGGTAAATGACACCCTTTGGACAGTTTCTTTATCATCATCGATGTTCATGAGGTTGGGGATTTCTTCCTCCTTGGTGGTTTTCTTGACAGTGGTCTCCTTCTTGGAGAAGTGGGAACACTCCCCGCTCATGTGTCCTGGTTTCCTGCAGCGGAAGCAGAGTCCTTTATCTCTGCATCATTTGTGTTCTTCTGGGGTGAGTTTAGAGATGCAAATAGCGTTGACGTCCATGGTGTCTGGGTCATGGGGTTTGGTCTGGGTTTTTAAGGACAAGAGGGTGTAGGTTTGGGTAGTAACCTTGCTGTGGTGTTGTTGGGCGAAAGCTTTGGTGATATCTTTTCTGGTTTGAACTTCTTGTGCTCATTCATACCAGTCATTGATGATCTTAGTGTCTTTGGTTGATTCACTAATTTCCTCAGACATGGAGACAGGGAGTCCTGCTCCAAAAAACAATTTCAAGACACTGTTTTTGGTAATTCCAGAGATGATAACATTGTTCTGGAACATGGTGATGTATTCAGAGAGGTCGCCATTGTTGGGCATGTGATAGGTGGAAAGCCAAATAATGGCCTTTTTGGCAGTGTCTTTTTTTTTGAAAGCTGTCTCGAATTTGGAGTGGAAGTCAGCAAAGGTTCCTAGGTCTGGGGTTGTTCCACTTAAGGCTTTCTGGCAGAAGCTGGCTGCCCAAGTAGCAGCAGTTCCTTTTGTCATATAAGATAGGGCAAAGGCAACTTGTTTGGCTTTGGAGTCATAGACTTTCTTATTGACAATGAGATAGAATACTATGGTGTCAAGCCATGTCATGGCTTTAGCTGGACTTCCATTGAAGGATTTGGGTGCTCCAATATGGAGTTCTGTGGGTTTCATGGAGGTGGCTGCAGACATGGTTGGGGAAGGAGGTGGTGAGGGTGAAGGTGGAGCAAAGAGGTTGGTTTGAGGGGTGACTGGGGTTGGAGATGGTGGTGTAGGTATTCGTGGGATGGTCAAGGTGGCAGACAAAGTGTGGGCTAAGTCAAGATCTTCCCTTCATTCTTCTTCAGTGAGGAGGATGGTGTCAAGGTCAAGTTCCTCCTCAAGGTTGGTGAGGGAAGGTTCAGGCTCAGGCTCAGATGTGACTTCTTGAGCTGGGGTTTGATGGTGACCCCAATGAGGGTCTGGCAAGGGACGATGGTGGGAAATGGTGATAAAAGGCTTACAATGATGGTAGCCTGTTTAGAGCATGCTTGACCTTTATACTCAATTCAGGTAGAGGCGATCATAGACCTGGTCGGTTCAAAGGTTCTGTCTAGGATGGATGGACATCATAGATGATTCAAGGGTTCAAGGATTCTTCCAACAATAAGATGATTGTTGGTGGTTTCAAGAGTTTTCAAGAGAGCATCCACTCAGAGTAGGACAAGGACTACAAGAGAGACAAGAGATTTGAGGGATTGGGGGACGATGCAAGATATGATGCTATTCCAAGTAGGTCAAGTGTAGGGTACATTGTTGGTATCATAGGGTTTATATAGAGGAAGGAAAAGGGAATTGCTAAGCAATAGAATGTGAAGGAATTCTGGAGAATGTTTAGTAATACACAGCAAGTAAGATGAAAGAAGAAGTGGTGATGTCAAGTGGGCTGTACAGTGAGACATCTGTCCAAAGGAACGCATGGAAGAGTAATCAGGATGACAAGGTGTCTGATAGGAATGTATCAGTGAGTAAACAGAATGACAAAAGGGAAAACAATAGGGACAAATCATAACAATATCCTGGTTTTCTCCAAGTCCAACTTTGGTCACTATGACACAACTCTGGTACATTCTCGCCCACTTTGATATCTCTGTTCTCCAGACTTCCTTTTATACTTTTATATTCTTCCCTTGTCACACTCCATTTTATTTATGTCATTTGTTCCCTGTCTCCATCTGTCATCCTACTTACATCTCCTGTCTCTGTCCATCACCCTACTTACATTTCCATTTTCTGTTTGTCACCCTGAAACACTTCCGTTCTCCATATATAAACCCCTCTGTACTGTAGTTGTAACTTCAGTCAAATATCAAATTGAATCAAATTACATACATTCCTCTCCTTGCTCTGACCTCCCAGTCTCCATCTGATCTCTATCCTCGTCTCCCCCCTTTGTTACACTTGAACCTCTGATGGTTCTCGTGACCTCTGACCTCTGATCCTCTGACAAATCCGGGACCTCGGGGTTCAGTAAGGACGCAGCACATAAGCTGAAGCCAAGTCCTGTTGAAGACTCCACTCTGGACTTTGCTGGAGTTATGTCCATTCCTACAGTTCTAACAGTATATTCAACTCTCACTTGCTAGAATCCAAAACCTATGAATACTTGCGCTCGTACCAGAGCAGGTACCAACATTGTCCCCGCCTTATCCCTTTGATACAACCCTCTGTCCATGTTTGGCAGCAATTGCCAAGAGCCCAAGTCCACCAATGACTTCCATAGGTTCTTTGTGCAACCCACACCCTCCATTTCCCAAGGTCACCCTGAATCCCCAACTCCTGGAGTGCAGATAGTCTCTGCCCAGTTTGGAGGTGGTGATGGCAAGTCTGCCAGTCATCACTTGAGCCAACATGAGGCTACTTTCTGTACTCCAGTTAATGATGACCCTTCTCCTCTGGACAACCTAGACTTCCCTGGAGATAACCTATCTGATGATGGCTTGGATGGCCCCGACCCAGACCCCTTCAACTCTGAAGGTGAAGAAGCCTCCCAGGATGTGCTCACCCAACTTGCTAGCACAATCCAGCTCCTCGCCTACTCAGCTCATAAACCCTCCGAGTCAACTCCACACACCAAGGTCTGGGAACCGGATCAGTTTGACAGGGTGGATCCCCACAAACTCTGGGTTTTCCTGGTCCAGTGTGAGCTCAACTTCCAGGACCGGCCTAAGGCCTTTAGAATGGACCATGCCAAAGTCACCTTCACACAATCCTACCTGAAGGGCATGACTCTGGAATGGTTTGAGCCTGATCTCCTCCAGATGGATGGGCTGGATGACTGCTCTCTCTGGATAGACGACTTCAAGAAGTTCATTCTCGAACTCCATACCAACTTTGGTCTGCATGACCTCGTCGGAGATGCAGAACACCAGCTCGATCATCTATCTATGAAAGATGGTCAGAGGATCAACAAGTACATGGTGGAGTTTAACTGCATTGCTTCACAAGTCTGAGGATATGGAGAAGGTGCCCTTCAGCACCACTACTACAATGGCCTTCCCGATCACATCAAGGATGAGATCTCTCACATTGGGAAGCCCCCCACCCTTGCTGAATTCTGTGTCCTCTCACAGACAATTGACACCTGCTACTGGGAGTGCAAATCTGAAATCAGTCGTCAAGCGAAGCCTTCTCAATCCTCCTTGTCCTCTTCAAAACCTGCCACATCATCCAACTCCAACTCTGTCTCCACCTCCAACTCTGGTGGTCACTCAGACTCCAAGGAGTCCAAAGTCTGGACTGCCAACTCCACCTTGTCCTCCAAGCCTGACCTTTCCTCAAAACTCAGAAAGGATGGCAAGCTGACTGCTGATGAACACAAGCACAGATTTGATAACAAGCTCTGCATGTTCTGTGGTCATGCTGGCCACATGGCTAAGGACTGCTTGAAGTCTACTTCCAAGGTTTTGAAGGCTCATGCAGCTTTGACTGCAACTCCAGACACTACACTGGAGGTCTCCTCAGAGACAAAAAAATAGTTTGTGACCTCCCTGACTCCACACAGGAAAGAGGTTGTGTTGATCCCCCCTGTGCCTTCAAGGAGATCCGACTCAACACGTTTGCTTTCTCAGATCTGAAGTCCCTTATGCCCTCTGTCCC
>JBBPLF010000694.1:0-15576 GCA_038089615.1 Aureoboletus auriporus
AGTGGTCGAATCCGTGTATTTTACAAATCATAATCAACAGATGCTACGAGAAGAATGAGTGTCTAATCTGTTCTATCCTTGTGCTGTCTTCCTCCCATGAGACCCGCTCGTTCTTCGAGTGACTCATTCTCATCAATGGACTTGCGTTCCCCACGTCGCTTCTTAGCTGCATCGGTTTCATCGTCGCTACCAGCATCCTCGTCGCCAATCTCAAAAACGACATTATCTTCAGCAAGCGCTTCAGGTTCCCTACGGTTGTTGACAAGTGTAACCTCGTCGTCTTCCCGAGCCGATGCACGAAGTTGAAGGGATTCAAGATCATAGTCTTCGGCATCCTCATCCTCCTGAGTGATCTCATCTGACATCGCGAGCGTAGATACCACAAATGCAGGTAAGTATGACATTGGTCAAAGGGGAGAAATGACTTATCTCCGGTTGTTTTCGGTCGGGCGCCAAAGGTATGCAATTGACCAGAACGAAATGAAATAAAGTATCGCAAGATACCCATCAAGTAGCCACCACCTCATGCGCCAAGATTTAGCGGCGTAATCTGTCGGGTACCCAGGCGTAAAATATGAATATAATCATAAAAATCAAACAGACGGACCTTCGGCCAATCGGTCGGAAAACGACATGGAGGACACCACAAAAAAGATGGCAATCACGATAACCGTCGCAAGTAGAATGTAGTACAATCGCTTGAACATAGTCAACTTGTACCGTTGCTTGCGGACGGTCAGTTGTGTCATTGTGCCTGGAGTCGAGGGTTAATGATTTGGTGGGCAAACATGAGGGTGTACCTTACTGTTGAGAGATGATATGATCCACATCAAAAAACCACTTAGTGTAAATGCTAAAGGTACGATAAACAAAAGGAGGACCAATGCTGAGGTTGACTCCAGTTCAAGTTCAACGATCCCAACAGCATATAATACTTTACGGATATAAGCGGGAGAATCCTGACGCATAGAATCACGCACCTCCAAAGATAAAATGTGCGCCAGCCAGGATTTGACATTTCATCATTAGCTTACCGAGGGATTCTCGGGTGACACTAAGACCAAGCGATACGACTAGCAGCATGAAAAGTGACAAAGCGTTCCGGCCGGCATCGATTATAGCGACTTGGGAGTGTTCAGCACAAAGTTGTTTAATTGGGCGAGAATGCGCTGACCGACAAAGAGGAAAAGGGTTGATGCCGCGTTCTTATCATGCGCGTTCAGATACCTATAATACACTGCCTCCTCTGAGGCTAATGGCCCTTGCAAGGTACAAGTGGTGACTCACCCCAATTTGCTACCATATCTATGACGAGAAATCCGATGAGCCCTGATAAATAATACTTACATAGAGCATATGCGATGAGCTGATTGAAATTCCACCTTAATGAAACAGGCGCACCTGAATGGGTAGAAGTTCGCTAAGGTGCTTGTAGCAAATATAACCCCAGGCCGAACCGAATAGTGCATATGCGAAAAACATAAACAGGTAGAACTAACGGGGGTTTGCAAGTATGTCTTTGGAAGTAAAAAGTAAAACTTACGTTGACTTTTGGGTAATCAGTCGCAGGAAGTTTCCCATCGAAAGTATTTTTAAATAGAACGACACCATTGTATGTTGAATGGAGAGGAGATTGGCGAGAGACAGTTGGAGTCATTACAGTGACAGGTACTACGGCTGTGGGGAAAGGATATAATGCGGTTATTGCCATATGGAAGAGGTAACTTGCCTACGCAGTAGTATCCGGTCTTGCGGACGTGGTACTGTATTGGAGATGTGTAAACTAGTGTTCCTGACGGACTAGGGTTTAGGGGATCAGTATCACGCGAAGCGACATGAACTACGACGGGTGTAGAACCCCTTGGGAGCCAGGGCGATGTGTGATCACTTGAGGGAGGGGTCGGATTGCCTGTAGGATCGTCCCAAAGAGAGGAGGAATCGTCGTTGAGTGTGATACTCGCGGTCCAGAAACTTGTCTGTGTTATATTTGTGTGATCGTCTGGGTCTTCGGCGCTAAAGATGAACGTTCCAAGGTCCTCAGAAGTGCACAGGCCAGATTTCACGGCGTCGGTTGTGCAAACATAAGTTTTCTGCTGATGTAGGGTCCTCATGAATGGGATGTGACCGCAGCAACGCTGGCGCCACTTACGGGGATAGAATCGTCTGTTACTGACGTGACTCTACCCAAGTATTTGACGTCTTTCCACTCGTATACGACCATGGCGACCTGACCATGAGAAGAGGCAGCATCAAACGTGACTGGCACCGAGCCGAACGTTTGTAAATATTAAAAGGACATATAGTAACACGTACCGTTGATGTAGGTCTCAGAGCCACCCCACATGCCCGAGCACACCTGCCTGGAGTAGTCCGAGTCCGAGAACGGGACATCATAAGCGGCGGCGAACGAGACCGCGCTGAGCAACGCGAACAGCGACCACGTCATGGGGCCGTAGCGGAAGAAAGTGTTTGTTGTGTGTTGTTTTGCAACGCCTTCTTCCGCAGGCGCTGTCACGTGGTCACGACAGCCCATACGACTTGCAGGACAACGTCGTCGACGTCGTACTGAACGATTGTCGTCCCATTCCACCGTCACTAGCTCACAGGAACTACCACACACCATGCATGGCGACGAGGAGGACGTCTTCGATAGCGTTACTTGGGAATCTGCCTCAGCACCCTATGATGTCGATCCTCGGGTGCATCCCACAGGTCCTGGGTTCAAGCAGAGTACGGCTGGCATCGAGGAGCCGCGTGGACCTCACGATCCCAAGTGGGAAGGATACCTCATCACGATGGTCAAGGATCCAGTCAAAGAGCTGGCAGAGACAAAGGATGCATACGTATCCTACCTCGTCACAGCAAAGGTCCGCGACATCCCCCATTTCGTGTGATGTCCGTACTTACTCGGGTCAAAGACGAATCTCCCCATATTCTCGTCCCTCAATCCATCCTCCCGGCGACGGTTCACTGATTTCGTATTCTTGCGGGATCACCTCGTAAAGGATTTCCCAGCATGTGTCGTACCAGCACTCCCGGACAAGCACCGGCTTGGTATGTTTTGCCACAGGCTATACAGCACAATATTTGATCACCCACAGAGTATATTACTGGCGACAGATTCAGCCCCGAATTCATGGAGCGCCGTCGATTAGAGTAAGCCCATCCAGGAGCTGTCAAATCTCTTGAATTGATCCCGCAAAGTCTTCATCGATTTTTGCAGCGGATAGCACGGCACCCTACTCTACAGCGCAGCACGCTTGTTCGCGCTTTCTTCGAGTCTACGGAATGGGTATGACTCTTGTTTCTTCTCTGGCCGTACTTACCATGGTTCTGCTACAGCATGTATTCATGCACCAACATCTTGCTCACCCTCCTGGTCCTGAACCCACGCCGGGACTCATTGACAACATATCAGACACCCTCTTGAATGCATTTGCCCGCGTCCGCAAGCCTGACGAACGCTTTCTGCACATGCGCGAGTCAGTTGACAAATTTGAGGACGGTCTCGTCCTTAGTGAACGCCTTTGGAATCGTATTCGTGGGCGGACCAATGGTAAGTTGGTGGGGTTTACATTCGCATGGGGAATTCTGAGGCTAAACGAGAGGCAAACTGGAATCCGGTGAAGACCTTACGGCCGACTATCACGATCTCGCTGTCGCCGTTCAGGGCCTCGGATTTCTAGAGTCAGGTATTACAGATCCCCTGAATCATTTCTCGAACACTCTCCTCGAGTTTTCTGCACTCCTTCGTCACAAGGTATCAGTTTCCCCGTCGTCTTTCAGCCTTGTCATGATACCACCTCCCCCAGACGCAGACGACCACTGACCCCTTTCTCGTTCATCTTCACTCGCTGCTTACTTATTCTCATGCAAATCGAGCTGTTTTAAAGCTTCGAGACCAGAAGCAGCTCGATTTTGAGGAACTTTCTGACTACTTGTCCGGCGTCACACTCGAACGCGACCGCTTGTCGGCGGTAATATCGGGCCACGCAGGAAGTACGGGATTAGGGCTGAGTGCTTACCTAAAGGACAAGGTGGATGCAATCCGGGGCGCAGATGACGACCGAAGTCGGGTGGAGAAGATGCGGAAATTAGATGTCAAGATCAAAGAGGTAGGCTGTTCGTTCCTCCCAAGTTTGTGGCTGAGGTTGCTATGAATTTAGCTCCAAGACGCGGTGACCACTGCGCATGAAACTTCTGATGCCTTCAGCGATGAAACGCTAAGGGAGCAAACGATTTTCCAGTATTCAAAGGAATCGGAGATGAAGGAGATGCTGAGCAACCTTGCTGACGGGGAGATTGAATTCTATCAATCCGTAAGACATCTCACACTTTGATGATGTTGGGTTGACATGACATCATTTGCAGGCGATGGAAGAGTGGGAGCGAATTATACCTATTATTCAACGTATACGAGTGGACGTTTAGTATGGATCTATCATGTTTCTTCCACCTTTAAATTGGCCATCCGCATTTACGTTGATGCTCAAGGTAAAGTTCAGTCCATTATGGTCATGGCCGACATAGAGGCAAAGTTATATTTGATTCCTCATTTTCTTTGCTATTTTGATCGGGTTCTCCATTGTTGGGCGGGTTGTTCAGCCTTTTGAGTTTCTCTTCTGATTCCTGTACGGCGAGGGAGAGCTAAGACATTTGTCAAGGATCTTCCGCGGCGTAAGCTACCGCGAGACTTACGTTCACGATGCCCGTTTCAACAGCTCGCAGGAGATGAAGCTGGGCATCATCTGATGTCGCTGCAGTGGTATGCATCTTGTCCGCGGGAACCCATGGGGGTGGATCCTGATGCATTTCGTCTTGAGGTCCGACAGGCGCATCCGCGTCATCACGAAGCTCCAATAAGATTGCAAACGAGGGTTCGTCTGTGACGTAGTTGGCATCAATCACTTGAAACGATAGTGTAGGCAACCACCTTGGGGTTCGAGGGTGCCAAGTTGAGACTCGATCATGCTCAGTTTGACCAAAAACGCGCGAAAGTACAGACTGAGGGTCGCAGACGACATTGCTTCTTGAACACTGAGACAAGGGTCAACTGAATCCACGGGGCAGTAATCTGCCTCACCTGACGTCCCTGTCGTAAGCTTCGACTTCTATCATGTTTTGGACCGAGAAAATAAATCGCTCAAGGGCAACCTGATTTTTGTCTTTTATCACGACCACGACCTTCTGGATGTTCCCCTGCGAAGTTGCCGTATTGTCGCATCATGGGACTCACGGTGCGACAGACTCACCATAAGGAGTTCATCGGCGATGGCCTTGACTGCGCCGGAGATGTACTCATTAAGAGCGGGGTGACGGGACTGAAACACCGGGATGCCATACTTCTTTCTTCTCACAAACAGATCTGGGGGGTAAATCTGGCGAACGTAAAGAATAGCATGGATGGCGACTTCAACTAGAGATGGATTAGGAACAACAGGAGGCGGATTTTTTGTGTGCTTACTGAACTCGGCAATGCCTCTGACTGCTTCTAGCCTATGAATTCAGTAGACCGCATCCTTTCGGGGCTGTAGAACGTGCGTACGGTTAAAGCTGAGAGCGATGTCCGACATGATGAGTGTTGACATGTGTTGTTGCCGTGGATATGTGCTCCACTCTCATCGTGCTTGGTGCTCGTTTTTTATTCTAACTTATCAGCTTCACTAGCCATGTCCATTCGCTATGCTTTCGTGTCCCTACTCACGTCCGACGCCTACCTCCCTGGCGCACTCACCGTCGCTGCCGCTTTAAAAGATGTACATCGTCCCCTTTCAGCAGATCAAGCGGTCCAGTTTGAGACCGTCTGCTTGGTCACACCAGAGACTGTCGATGTGTCCTCCATCAAGCTCCTCAGAAGGGCGTTCGACGTGGTCATCGGTGTCGAAGCGATCGCTCCACCTGATACCGAATCCTTGACTCTACTTGGTGTGTTCTTCCATTGCATTTCGTACACCACCCCAGTCCTTACGCAGTGGCGCTGCCCACGTGTCCCCCGGAGCATGGGTCCATGCATCGCTGCTCCTATCTATTGCAGTCAGGTTCTCCTTAATCTGACACCCCTCTTCTGGTCCTTTAGGACGCCCAGACCTAGACACGGCCCTGACCAAATTGCACGTCTTTCGTCTCACGCAATACCTCAAGGTAATATTTCTCGATGCGGATGTCCTTCCTCTCCGCCCTCTGTCCCACCTCTTCCTTCTCGATCATGAGTTCTCCGCCGTCCCGGATGTCGGATGGCCAGATATATTCAACTCTGGCGTAATGGTCTTGTCTCCTGGCGAGGACAAGTTTAAACGGGTTCAGGAGCTCTTACACACCAAAGGCAGCTGGGACGGCGCAGATCAGGGTCTTCTGAATGAGTGGGTGGGCACCAATTGGAACAGACTCAGTTTCACGTACAACACCACGCCAACAGCCATTTATACGTCAGTCATATCTAGCCTCGCTGTTTTAATGGTCATCTGACTAGAGCGCTTTAGCTACGCCCCGGCCTATCAGCGTTTTGGATCTCAAATATCAGTCATACATTTCATAGGCCCCAACAAGCCTTGGCACTCCATTCCTTACCGTGCGCCCAGCTCTTCCACTCAGTCCACCAACATGGTTGAAGATCCTTCTGTCGAAACTCCTGCTACTCACTCGTCCGCATACGACTACGGTTCACTTGTTGATCGTTGGTGCAACGTGTACGATCAACATTATCGGTCGCAGATTCCTGAACCTATCTTTCAGCTTACCAGGTATACGTCCGTGTGGAATGAAGTGGGCTTTCGCCACTCCATCGCCACGGGTGGAGCACTGGGGTTAGAAGATCTACGTCGGGTAGCACTCGAGGGTATGGGTGCATCAGGAATGTCGACGCCGAGGGCCCACGGCGAAGGGGAATATCGGACTATGCCCTTGGAGGGTCGATTTGATCTGATCCGGCCTCGAACACGTGCGGAAAGGAAACTGGTGCAGACGCCGGAAAACCCCAAAGCAATAACCGAGCCTACCCCAGCGCCAGCAGAACTTCCGACAACGCCACAGCCATCTACTCCTCCGGGGCAAATTTTATCACTACCACCAGGTTCTCCCGTCAGATGGACGACACTACCTACTCCAGGGGTTCATGAAATTCCACCTGCTCCCCATGCACGACCAATCTCTCTTCCCCCTACACCTCTCCGCTATGTCCCCGCTCCGTATAAACCTGTACGCATCACTCGGGAAGCTGGAACTCAAACTATCTTGATCCAACAATTACAGCGAGAGCCGGGAAGGGCAGACTTGTCCCTAACACCTCTGATGTCCAACTTTGCTATAGCGACACCTCCTAGTGTTGTTACGCCCACTCCAACGGACACCTACTTTCCCCAAGTATGGGACTTTGACCCAAGTTGGTCATCGATTTCACCCTCGTCTTCTGAAACATCAGTGACCACAATGGAGCCTAGCCCCTCTAAGCCACGTCCTGACCTCTTGAGCCCGTCTGTTGTGCATGTCACCCCAGAAATGCAGCGCAGCCAAGGGCAATATCGTAACATCATTGGCGAGGATAATAAGTCAGCAACACCAGCTCTCACGAAGGTGAAGCACGTTTTCCCCTGGGAAGAGCGCCCACGCCACGCTCCGGGGCGGGTGTTTCCTGATGAAGGGTCACCGTTTGCAGCTCTTCGCCGCCCTCCTGTCCCTGTTACTCCAGAGCGGAAAAGTACCTTCCGTTCCCCGATGCCCTCTCCCCTCGTTGGCTTTCCACCATCATTCCAGCCTCATCATCCATTCGACAGCCCATTACCACAGAAACATGCTGGAAAGCTTGCATGGTCTGTACCCTCTTCGAGTCCTCTATCCCTTGAGAATGAACTAGACAAGGTAGAGACTAGCAGTCGAGATGGTGACATTGAGGATGAGGTAGACTCCGATGAAGAAGTAGCGATGAGATCGAGGAGCTCTAGCATCGGGATGGCGAAGCGATCTCCCAAGTATCGTTCCATTGGCGTGCAAACGGACCCTAGGCAGTTGTGTGAGGAAGGTATTCAAGTCACGCTATTCGTGCCTGTAACCGACGCGGCGGAAAAGCGCATTAAGCGCAACTGGTTGACATCTATTGGAACCGCCAGTCCTACTACCGCAATAACATACATTTCGTCTTCGCCAATGCACGATTCCCGTCGCTCGCTAGTGCCTTCTAAGCCACGCAGCCACAGAATACCGACCACGCCGGGATTAGATGATAGTAACACAACTCCTCCCTCCGTATCGTCACCTTTATCCGTGGTTTCAGGTGGCACCCCTCCGCTGTCTCCGCTCTCCAACACGCGTAGAGGATCCCGCGTGTGGAATCCAGCTCGCGGCGTTGATGCCTTCAAGCGAGGATCCGAAGAGGTTCTTGCAAAGTTTATGAAGATAGGTTCTTGGGAAGAACGTGCGTAATTGTAATGTGCTGTATTACATGCATTCTTTTGAACATCCTATGTTTGTTTCTTTGATCTCTTATGCGCATGCAAACACTGAATATTACCGTTTCCGAGCACATTCCTGTGTAACACTTTGCAATTTTGCAGTTTATGTCTCTCGCAACTTGAAAGTCATACGTTTACATCATGATCACCCCGAATACATTCGCTGAACTCGTTGATTCGCAAGCGCGTCCTTACCTATGAGCCCTCGTTTTTTATGTACTGGTCTATTGTGGAATTTCGCAGGGCCGAGCAGGAAGAGTGAAATAACCGATGCTCTATTTTCACAGATGCCAAGATTGTATGGTTTTACAATCAGCAAACTAGCAAGATCCGACAGCGAGCAAGGTTAGCTCGGTATGTATTTATGGGACAAGGCTAACCATTTTCTGGATTCCACGGTGTAGTTGTGGAGACACATCGGAGTTGCTCGTAAAGCGTTTATGTAAGTGGTTCAGTCTCCGTTGATCTGTATCGATATCATCGATTTTATCGGACTCTTTCTTGATTTCAACAGCTTGCCATCCGCCCATTCATGTATATCAGTCCATACGCCTCAGTTCCATTTGATCTGTCACTGAGCGGAGTTGGGTCTAGATAATGAGCATTTCACTGCTGCTTGGAAATTCAACCAGGTCAGCTGTCCGCCCAGAATAGAATATCATGCAGTGCTGGCACTATATAATCGCAATTTCCGTGACATTGTTTGGCGGCCTTGATCCACTTGCATCTCACTGATCATGGTGAGTTTGGAAAACCTGCCACACTCTTCGCGTCGGTTGACCTGCATCTAGTCTTTTATGAATTTCGCCGAGCAAGCCCTCGCTGCAGCTTCCAGCGGTGGTGGACCCCAGCAGTCTCAAGACAGTGAGTCACCGCCCATAGTTGTCTCGATCTCACCTGATCGATGACGATCGACGACGATTAGATGACTTTAGCCAGACTGGTGGACAACAGTACAACTCCCCTTACCACAGTCAGCAACCACAGTACGGTTGTGAGTACTGTGCTTCGCTTCCGAGGCTCGCACCCCTTGACGACGATCGGTACCCATAGACAACGCGGACGAAGTGGCATCCCACGCGGGAGTCTCAGGAGACGACGAGAACCAGCAGTATGTTAGGAATGCGATTCAACACGTCCACAGCAATCCTGTATGGCCGATCTCTGGTCTGATGTGAGGCTTATCTGAACGCATCGGTTTAGGATCAACATCAGCAGGAAGTGGACCCAAGTGCCTTGGCCCAGTATGGCCCTATGATCATGAGTGTACTGCTGACAACCCGTGACTCCATGATTGTGGTTAATCATAGTCGAACAGGCACTTTCTTCCGTCTCTCAGTCTGGCGGTTCGGGTTCCGGATTTAACATGAGCAGCCTCGCATCGGGCTTGAGTGGAGGCTCAGGAAACCAGATCATGGGTCTCGTCATGAAAGAGGCAGGCAATGCCTTTGCGAATGGGGGTGGTGGAGGTGGAGACAGGCAAAGCATGATGAATGGCGCTGCAATGACGCTCACAAAGCTTGTGGCACAAAAACAACTTTCGAATTTCATTGGGGGGTCCAATAGTGGAGGACTCGGCATGGTACGTGTGTACCACCTTTTCTGTATCCCTCGTTTCTAACGGGTTTCATCATACAGCTGAGCAAGTTTATGTGATATGTTCTGATGTTCAATGTACAATATATCTGTACCTTTGTTACGAAGGTAGTGTTGATGGTGGAGCCCTTGATGTCAAACATCGAGGCGAGGGCAAAATTTCTATGATCGACTCGAGAGATGATAGACACAGCCGCGGCAACTTCCGGCAGGATAGGGAACTGTACTCGGACTTTTTCAAGTTGGCCTTCTGCCTCAAGTAACGATTCACTCTAAACTCACATCTGGCATGACTTTGAAGAAAGCGCCGTATGTTCTGGCATTCTGTAAAGCCTCTGAAGACCTTAAACCAAGCCTTCTCGGACGATTAGCATTCATGGAGATCACAAACTTTGATCTGCAATTTGAAGCCGACAAAATTATCCACAGCATAATCCAGTTTTCTCCCGCTGCGGAAAGTGTCGCGACAGAGTTTCTCGACAAATTCAACCGAGTTCCTCAACTGAACTGTCTAGGTAATGTTTCACTCTTGTTTGAATACTTGTCCTTCGCTGATGCCGTTCCACGGGAAGTTACTTCAGTGTTGTCTGGTCAAGCTATTGCTGATACTTATCAGTGGGCACAATATGTATTAAGTGCTTTACGCGTTCTTGATCGCGAAGAACTTGTTGCAGCCCTGAAGCCCGTTCTCGACCTTGCTTCCGACTACCTAATTCATCTCCTAATCGCTGGTTGGTCTTTTATCCGAACTCATTTATTGTGTAATACAACTTGAACAGTTCGTAATCCCGGTGGTATAAAAACACCCCAAGGATCCGCATCCGACTCTCCGGAGATACTCCCAAGCTCAGCCGAAATTACAATACTGATTGATCAGGCTACTAATACAACAAGTCAAACAGCTCTGAAAAGGCTTGTACGTCGACTTCACTGATCTTCCAGTCGACATGATGAACCTTTACTAAACAGTCATAGGCATTTTCACGTGATGGATACAACTGTCCTCTCACCGATTGTTCTTTCGATCCTACCATGATTTGGGCCTTAAAAGCAGAGTGTCCCCATATCATCCCATTGTCCTTACATGATAAGGTTTGTGTCTGACCCATGTAACTACTTGTAGGCAATTTGACATCTTCATTACCGTAGGCACAATCGCTTCGCATGATCGAATCGTTTACCGGACACGAATTCACTGCACAAGATATCATTGCAAACATTAACCATCCGCAAAATGTATTCCACGTTGAAGTAAATTCCCATGACCTCTTTGATCGGTTGAATTGGGGCATTGAGGCTAAGTATGTCAACGATCAGGTGAACGGTTTGATGATTCCACAGACCGTTTTAAATCTGAATTTCGAGTGCAACAGACCAAATACGTATATCGCCAGATGATCGAAGGAAATATTAAACTCATACGTCGAAGCGATGGGGACGAATTATCTTTTAACCGTGGAACGAAAGGCTATATGATCGATGGACCTAACCCCAGATACTGCAATTTAAGGCTTGCAATTGCCCGAGCTTACCACGCCTGCGGTGCTGCCGAAGTTATTAACAAAATCTATGCCAACTATGACGACAACGATTTTATTCTGCAGCCTACTTATTTTGGCGGACCCTTTGTTCCTGATGAAGATCTGTATCTCAGGCTTCATAGTCGGCTTGCTTCATATGTTTAGTTCTTTAACTTTGTGCTGTTGATTACAAGGAGGCCCATAATCAATCAACTTTGGTGTGGTACATTTTTGCTTAGAAATTTTCAGAATGGCCAATATTTTAATTTGTGAAGCATCCGTGCCAATTCTACGGTGAAGGGCACGGATATAACCCGAATTCACTTTAGTCCCGTTCTGAGGAGAGCAGGTGGGACCGATTACATAAGCTACATCGACTTGGACTCGTTCCTACGCCGCAACCCGTTCTATACTGTACGCTTCACTCGGCCGGCCGGACCCGGGAAAACAAGTGGAATCAAACTATCTTGATAGCGAGAGCCGGAGTTGCTGTTGCCGGCCCGGGCCATCGGTCTCCCAAGTACCGGTAGCGTTCAAAACGCCGGCGGAGCGTCGTTGGGTAAGCCTGAGGAGGGTATGCGAAGCACGCCATTGGCAACTCATTCGTTCGCGTACCTGCCAAGGTGGCAGAAACATGAAAGCGCGTCACTACGTACGAGCAATGGGGGCAACTGCGCACTGCCTGCCGCTAGTCATGCTGCGATAATAATCGTGACATATTTCCTGTTCGCTGTCGATGATATCTGACTCTGATCGCTCGCCTAACCACTGGCACGGAACTACAGAACACCGAGTCACCGACTACAGCATTAAAGACTTTCTCTGTATGCTTACTTTCATTCGCGGTTCCGAGTGACAGCCTTCAGGCTCCGCTCATACGCGTATGGGATCCAGGCCGTGGTGTTCAAGCCTTTGAGCGCGAACCCAAAGAGGTGCTTGCAAAATTTATAATTGTGAAGATAGGTTCTTGGGTGCGTAAACCGTGTGTTGTATTATATACATTCTCTTAGACATCCTATGTCTGCCTTCTTAATCCCTTTTGCGCATCCATCCACACGGCGTCCTGATATTAATCCCATTCGTTTTCCGAGAACTTTTTTATTTTCGTTGAACTCTTGCAGTTTTGCAGTTTGTCTCTCGCAACTTGAAAGTCATACACTTTGCATCATGATCACCTCGAACACATTTATAGATCTCTGCCCTGTGCGGCCTTGAGCTTTGGGAGTCTATCACAAAGTCAAGCAGAAAGGTAAAAACAAATGTATCCGATTTCACTGTCATGCCTAATAACACTAGTACTGATACTCAGGTTGTACCGTTGTACGGCTTCAAGTTCAAATTTTAGGCAGGGCTGGCTTGCATCACAGAACAAAAAGCTAACCCTTTCTTGATCTGTGTTTCCCACGTCACGGGTCTAATTAGTAGTGACATCGACTAGTACTGTCAATGGCAGTTCTAAGACGGCGGCGTTCGTGGACAGGTTAAAGCACAAGGCAAACGCTGCATATAGCCAAGCTGCTGTTCATTAACCCTTGATGAACCTCATTTGCGCTGTCGGAGTGGAGTTGAGTCTAGGTATGCACTTACCCGAAATTCGCGCGCTGGCACTATAAATTCGCGATTTCCGTGACATCTTTTGGCAGCCACTCTTGATCAACTTGCATTTCACTGATCATGGTAAGTTGAAAGACCCACACCTTATTCGCGTTTGTTGACTTGCATCTAGTCTCCCTTTTCGGATATCACTGATGACATCAAGGCTGCGATTGCCAACCGCTTCGGTGGAAATCAGCAGCCTCAAGGTGGTGAGTTCCTGCGTATAGCCGTCTCAATCTCATCTGATCGATGGGGATCTACGACATTAGGTGAGGATGATTACCAGACTGGCGGAGGACCTGGCGGAGGACCTGGTGGACCCGGTGGTGGACCCAGTGGTGGACAACAATACAACGATGGCCCTGGCTACGGTCAGCAACAGGGCGGTTGTGAGTACTTTGCTTCGCCTCTAATGTTCACGCCTCATGACGATGATTGCCACTGTCAGACAACCAAGACGAGATGTCCCCAGGAGGCTACGGCGGGAACCAAGGACAGGGACAGGGACAATACGGTGGCTCTGGCTATGGTCAAGGACCACGGGGCAATTGTGAGTACTGCGCTTCCCATCAGGCTCACACCCCATGACACCGATTGTAACTGGTAGACGGAGAAGATCAAGACGAGGACCCATACGGTCAGCAACCGCAGGGTGGCTTTGGCCGAGTAAGTGTGTACCAGTTTTCTTCCATGCTGTGTTTTGATGCATTCTATCAAGTATGGCGGCGGCGGCTCGGGCGGCGATCGTTATTAATTGCGTGACATGGCCTGACACGCAACTGTAACCGGGGATACATAGTAAAATGCTTCAACCTCAGTGATTGTATGCTCCTTTTTTTCGAACGTGTAATATCCAAAGAATGTATTCTCAACACTTTACTGAAAGTGCCAAAATGAAAAATGCTAGTTTTTGACTATCATAGTGTGATTTTCATGCATTGTGGTAGCGAGGTGCACTGGACACTTGCTGAATTCTTAGCAATTGGTCTGTTATTAATTGCACCACAGGAACGGAGGAATACAGCTTGAAGGGATGTGTCTGTGTCACAAGGCCGAATGGGATAACGTGTAGTGCTGTACAGAAAATGAATACAAAAGAGATGTGTCCTACATGCAAGGGTCGTGTTCAAACGGTGTGATGCTTGATAGTTCGCACTGCTGAAGCAGTGGGGAGAGGAGCAAGTACCAGCCAAAGACCGGTAGCTCGCGCAGACGTTTTCCGATCAAGTTCGTCAGTCAATGGCGGTTGGAGGAAAGCGAACCACCTTCTCATGTGACACCGCCGATCGCTTGGACTTGTTGATATCTCTGACTCGAGCCTGAGTGGATTCCCGGCGGCGGCGGCGGCGCACGAGACCCTCCGAATCATTCGATGGATGCTAACTCTGAGTCGGATGGTCAGAAGTCTGACTCGGAGTTAGCAGCCACCTTGCCCTTGCGCAGAAATGTCGCGACGCAGTGATCCAGCTGGATTTCTTGATTACCTTTAGAATTTCATCCAGTTCGTCGTCTACACTGGCAATGCTGTCGTCGTGAGACTGGAGGATGGCACCAGTTCTCCTTACGTTAGTCGAAAATAACTGGTACACCCAACTCGGTTGAAGGATGGATAGATTGAGGTCCTGCACGATTAGTTGTGAAACAACTCGGACATATGCACGGTGGGCCCATCAGGAGTCGGCAAAATTGGACTTGCTGATGCCGTGTGCTTGCCTCGTAAAATTTACCTATTCCTTTTTCCGAGCGATCTTTTTGAGCGGTACAACAGCACTGCAAGCTTCATTTGACATTAGGGCTCTGAGCGTGGAGACTGTGGACTGTATCGGTACTAGTACTGAGTTGATTGAGTCACCGTGACGTAAAACTGGGACTCATCATCGGTGCCAGCGATAGCGCTGACTCTTAAGCTTCCTTTAGACCAAGGTGAGCAGGCAAATTTCAATCGGATGTCATCCATCCTCGGTGGCGCTGACCATCCTGAACCGTGACACCTCTCAGCCGATCTAACCCTCACCTACAATGAAGGGCCTCCACACTCTCAAGCACAATCGTGACTCTCCACGCCGTACACCACCGTGACTCGCACTTGCCGATGTCCCAACCATCCTCACAACATCCTTGCGACTGCTCATTATGAAACATGTTACGGCCCACACACCTGACGCTGAACTCGTCGTCCACTCCCCTGGTGGTTCCTCGAATCCGAACACCACAACCTGCTTGGGTTTTTTGATGCGTAGGGCACCTCAGTCCATTGTGTCCTGAATTCGTTATCTTAGCACATGTGTAACACTACACGCAATATGGAGCAGTGCAGCCAGGATATAGCGTTTGGTATGATACCTTTTTTTTAGGGTGAAGGGCGATTTGATCTGATCCGACCTTGAATGTGGTATGTGGAAAGGAAGCCTAGGGCCCGG